>CAUYQV010147694.1:0-12914 GCA_963574575.1 Galagoides demidoff | reverse complement strand
TCTCCTGCCTCCGCCTCCCAAGTAGCTGGGACCACAGGCGCCCACCACAACGCCCAGCCATTTTTTGGTTGCAGCCATCATTGTTGTTTGGCGGGCCCGGGCTGGGAATTCGAACCCGCCACCTTAGGTGTACGTGGCTGGCGCCTTAGCCGATTGAGCCACAGGCGCCAAGCCATTTTTATTTATTTATGATTATTATTTTGAGAAAGAGTCTTACTATGTCACCCTCAGTAGCTCACAACAACCTCAGACTCTTGAGCTTAAGCGATTCTTTTGCCTCAGCCTCCCAAGTAGCTGGGACTACAGGCACTTGCCACAATCCCCAGCTATTTTTTGGTTGCAGTCATCATTGTTTACCTGGCTTGGGCCGGGCTCAAACCTGCCTGCCTTGGTGTATGTTGGCCGGCACCCTACTCACTAAGCTATGAGTGCTGAGCCTATTTGTTTATTTTTTTGAGACAAGAGTCTTACTTTGTAGCCCTTGGTAGAGTGCCATAGCGTTAATAGCTCACAGCAACTTCAAACTCTTGGGCTCAAGTGATCAGCCTCCCAAGTAGCTAGGACTACAGGTGCCTGCCACATGCCCAGCTATTTTTTAGAGATGGGGTCTCACTGTTATTCAGGCTGGTCTCAAACTTCTGAGGTCAGGCGATCCACCCACCTGGGCCTCTCAGAGAGCTAGGATTATAGGTGTGAACCACTGCATGTGGCCCCAGTAGCAGGGATTTTGATTTGAAGGCAGAAGAGTCAGTAGAGCGACAAATGGTGGGCTGAAGAGGAAAGATGTGGAGAGTGAAGGAACAGGATTTGGGGCACAACTGGAGGATTAGCCAGTGTACACATCTACTTTCTTGTCTATGAGACACTCCTGCCAAAGCTCCACTCTCCTTCCCACCCTTAGGCAGAGACTTGAGACCCAGTGTCAGATCTAAAAAAACAAGGGACCTCAATCTCCTTCCCCTCACAACCTCCTGTCAGTGGGAAGAAATAAACACCTCCCTTACTGAGGCTGTGCTTCTCAAAATGGTAACCATTAGCCACAGGCAGCTACTTAAATCTAAATTAATTATAATTAAATAAAATGAGGTTCCTCAATCATACTAGGCACATTTTAAATGTTCAGCAGGCTGACGTGGCCACTGAGCTGGGCAGCACATACACAGTCTTTCCATCACTGCAGAAAGTCCTGGGGGACAGTGCTGCTCACAAGTCTTAGAGGTGTATCACCTCCTCTTCCATCTTAGGGATGCCCACTTCTCTCTGCCTTAAAAAAAGGCACTTTCCAGGCCCTAGACACTGAATCAACCAGGTCCTGGTGGAAATGACTTATAGCTTGGCTCTTTTGTTTTTAGAGACAGGCTTACTCTGTCACCCTCAGTAGAATGCTTTGGCATCACAGCTCACAGCAACCTCAAACTCTTGGGCTCAAGAGATCTTGCCTCAGTCTCCTGAGGAGCTGGGACTATGAAGTGCCTGCCCTGGTGGCCAGCTAGTTTTTCTACTTTTAGTAGAGATGGGGTCTCACTCTTGCTCAGGCTAGTCTCAAACTCCTGAGCTCAAAGGCCTCCCCGAGTGCTAGGATGACAGGTGCAAGGGACTGTGTCAGCCCTCCCTCCCTCCCTTCTCTTACTCCTGCCTTCCCCACTAGACCATCTCCCACTCTCCTCCTCCCAGGACAATTTGTCCTGCTTCCTCTTGCTTCCTAGTGACAAGCAAGCAGTTGCCAGACGCCTCAACATCTAGGGAAATTTGTCAGATACTCTGGCTGGCGGGAAGCAAAGTGCGACAAAGCTGGAAGGGACCGTAATCCTCTTCCAAGTCAACTCCCTCACTGACAGATGTGATGGGAAGCAGCCCTGGGTGGGAGGGAAAGTAAAAAGGCGCACCATCTCCCGGACACGCGAGGGCACAGCCAGAGGGTTCTAACTGAGCTGCATTCCTGGGAACGTTTCGGAACTTCTCTGCCTTGGCTGACGCTTTATGTGCTTTCCAAGATAACATTCCTTTTATGGACAATGCAATGATTTTGGGCCCATGGGTTTCATTCCACGTGGAGGGAAACTGGACAAATCCTGGATGTGGTTGGGGAAAGAGACAACTCAACTCTTCTCTGTGAAACCTCCATCGAGGGCAGTGCCCCGTCCTCCCTCCTAAGTTGCCTTCTTTGGCCCTGCCTTGTGCTGCTGTAGTTCTGCTGTGATCAAGTCCTCAGAGGACAGGAAACGTGAGGACAGAGTTCTGGGAAAGAAAAGCTCCCCAAGGAGCTTCAGGTAGGGAAAACTAGGAAATGTACAGATGGAGGACCCTCCAGCATGAACATCCTGATTTAGCTTCCCTCTTCTCGGGGAAGGGCTTCCACTGCTGGGCTTGACATACAACCAGATCGCTGACTTTGAAGATCCCCCCCACTTCAGACAATCCTGGTGACCCTGGGACCATGGACGCAGGGGCAGAGGACAGGCCACTGGAGTCTCACCTCTACAGACTCTGTCCCACCCCCAGCAGACCACATCTGACTCTCTATTTAGATAAGCCTGAGAATCAAAGGAAGAAATTCCCAACTCTTTTACTTCATCCAAAGGCCGATGGGCTGAACAGAGTTCTCTGGCAAGATCTTAACCTGGAAGTCACAGGAACTCCTGCAACTCTAGCCTAGTCTCTCCAAGTCCCAGCCCCTCGCTTCCCACCACAGTTAGCTGATAGTTCCACAGCTCCTTTTCACTACTAGTAACTTAGGAGACAGCTCTTGTTTAAGCAGCCAGGGGGCCAGCCAACTCAGAAGCAGCAACATGTCCTAAAATGGTCAAAGAAAGCTCCACAGGTTTGGCTGGAGCTCAGCTCCTGAAGGAAGGGGGTAGAGTCCTGCAGGGAGGATGAGTTTAACATCCCCATCACCCCGCCCCAAAACTCAGGCCTAAGATTAACCCCACTGGTGCTGATCACTTACCATTCCACAGGACCTCCAGCCATCGGGGGGACTGCGGAATAGCCTTGTTCTCTTTTATCGTGGGACTGACGTAGGATGCTAAGTAAGGGACAGATGTCCAGATCTATTAAAGGAAGGGAGGGATGGGAAATCAACAAACAAGACTGATCACAGTCACAGTCTCACAAACACACGACATGCACACACGCTTGTCAATATGATCTTCAAGCCCTAGCCCTGCTTTACTTTCCCTGTCCTTGTCACCTTCTTTTACTCCAGAGGCTCTGGCTGACAACCTGGAATACTCCTTATGGCACCAAATCAAGGAACCAGAGGAGATGGCTGTGTCCAGGGTGGAAGATAAGAACCAGGGTCCCATTTACTCTCTATTAACAGTTTGGAGACTTCATTACAGTATTCAGCCTGCCTTTTCATTGGTAAAACGGGATGAGGGTAAAGATAGCCAAATAAATGAAATGAGCAAATATTTATCTGGCACCTACAACGTGCCAGGCAGTGTTTCAGGCATTCAGCCCCCTCCCTCGGTCACTCCACACAGGACACCCTGCCAACACCCATTCACCTTGGCTGCATTTACAAGCCTCCAAGCATTGAGCAGGCCAAAACCATGCTGGTGGCTATGGCTGAAGCCTGCTTCATTGGTGACCCAATCTGCACGGCGATCTTCGTACTGGAAGGACAGAGGTCCTGGTCAGTCGCTTCACTGACAATGTAATCTCATCAACCCAACTTCAGTTTCCCTGCCCACCCTGTTGGCTGATCCAGTCTAGACTCTCCCACTGAAGCTACCAGGAATGGATTCCCCAAGGAAAGCTGGGACAAAAGGTAGAAGCCCATGATGTCACCACCCCAGTGGCCTGCTTCTAGAGAGCCAGGAGGCATGAGGGAGAGCCCAGCCAGAGCCCCCCTTCGTAGGTACCACAGCATCAGCAGAATAGGAACAAATGGATTTAGGCCTGTGGTCTCTGTGGGGTCCCACACCTGTTCTTTATACACACAACTCGGAAAGTGACTTGGTGCCTCACATTGGGACATTTTGAGTCTGAAGCATCCTGCTTTCTGAACTCTGGGGCAGGCTGGGCCAGGCCACTTGTCCACCTGTTGGGATCTCACCTGGGTGGCTGTGAAGACAATGATGTGCTGGACGTCACGCCACGTGAGGCAGGGCCGTGCCTGCAGCATCAGGGCTATCATGCCAGCTGCCAGAGGGGCTGCAGCTGAAGTCCCCGTGTGGCCCTCGGTGCAGCCAGTGCCCTTCTGCAGGTCCCAGTCAGTGGTCACCTGGGATGGGAGAGGGAGAGTGGGTTAGAAACTGAGTTCAAAGGTGGTGTAGAAAGAAGGGTGCAGGACTGGTCCTCAGATCATGCTTCTCAGGTGGACCCTCCTTGGTTAGAGCTTTATCTTTGACCAGAGGGAGGCCCACTAGCAGGGAGGTCAAAGGAGGTCCTTAATGCTTTTGGTCTCCTAAGAGAATGCTGGAGAATGGAGATAAGGAAAATAAAAATTAAAGTTACTTCTGAGGGTGTGACCGTGGGGAAAGAGATGGAGATGTGGGAGGGCGCCAGTGCAGGTAAGTTTCCTGAGTCTTGTTCCTCTAATCTTACTCCCATTCCCAAATTCTCCATCCAACCCCTACTCCCAACCTTCCAACCCCCACAACCAAGCCAGACAAAGGAAGTGGCCAGGGGAGCTACTGGGCCCCAGCTGGAGCTGGGACAACAGTGACTGCACCATTCAAGGAAATCCAACTTGGCAACTAAGTGACAGAGGCTGGAGTGGCTTCAGTACGAACACAGGGAATGCGTTCCCAGGGAGAGCACTGTGCCCTGCCTAGCCCTGGGCTCAGTGTCTACATGGCCTGCCCACACTCTGTGGCCCTAGACAGGACAACTGCTTCACTGCACCAGGCTGGGTGCCATAAGTCCCCTTCTCTCTACCTGTGGTTCTAGGTGGAAGGCAAGAGTGGAGGAGGGAGAGATAACATCTGTCTGGCATCAAGCTCTTTTCAGGCCTTCATCAACCCTGGAGCCCCAGAGGGTTTAGCTAAGGAGGGCCCTGCTGGAATCTGCTCCACTCACTATGTGGAGCTTGGATCCTTGGCACATGGTGCCAGTACTAAACCAGAGAATTTCTTTCTTCCAAATTTGTCTTCTGGGCTGGACACCAGGGTGCCAATTTCTGCCAAGAGCTGCCCTTTCTCTATTGTACTCACTGCCTCCCTCCCGGCTGTTATAGCAGCTGCCAACAGATATAATTTTCACCCAGATACTGTACACTCCCAAGAACTCTGTCCAAGTTGTTGTAGTCTCAGTGAGAGCGGGAAGCCTTGTCCGTGCTAGGGAACAGATTGATTTTTTGCCTGTTAAGGAAAATAGCCTCACAGTGACAGTCTAGCATGCAGCTGGGAAGCCCATGAACTTCCCCATGGTGGCAGCAGCCCTGGGCAGGCATGGGAAAGTCCAGAGCAGCTTCCCCAGGCAGCCAAATAGTGGGAAGCATATGCCCCAGCCTCTGCCTCAGAAAGACAGCTCCACCCAGCTGCCCTGGCCATTGAATAGAAACTGGCACCAGGTTTCCAATGCAAGGACATTCCAAAGATGGAAACTTGGCTAAGTAACCTCTCTTCATCTCTGGACAAATTACAGTTCAGATGGAAGGTGGGGGTAAGAGTGAGCTGACTTAGAAGGAGAAAAGCCAGGTATACCAGAGCAAGAGTGACAATTGTGTTAATAGCGACTTCCTGGGTTCCTAGCTAGGTCAGGGGCAAGCTCAGTTTCCCCAAACTTCAGGCGGTGAAGAGTACAGCATGTTCCTTCTCATCATCCTAACCGAGCCAGGCCAAGGAAGGGTGCCCCTGTGTACAGCCTCTCCTTGCCTTTCCACTTCAGTCCACTCCCGTTTCTCTTATCCCCAGGGCAGGGGGAGAGAGTAGGGGTCAGTTGGCATAGAGCCTTGGAACATTTTGTTGACCAGAAGTCATTTATTGGCATAACAAAATTTCAGTTTTGGAAAATAAATTTGACCCAGCAGGAAGACAAAGTAGCCCAATTCCCAGTGGCCCAAGAGAGACCTTGCAACCCAGCCACTGGAGAAATCTGACACCACCTGGCTCCAGCCCAGCTCTGGCCTAGAGCCTTCTAACTCCATATGACATTACAATGGACAACAGGACAGGCAGAGAGCTCTAGGATGATGGTCTGGAGACCTAGCCTATCTCTGCCAGGATGGAGCTAAGTCCAGCTGGGCATAGACAACGGCTCCTGAATTCTTTAACTGGCTCCACAGGCTAGAGAAGCTCCGCTCCCCTCCCTGATTCATTTGCTACAACTCCAAGTATAGCTCCAGAGAGAGCGCTCTTTCATATTGACACGAGACATTCCCTGACTCCTTTTCCCACCCATCCCATGAAAACAACCACCAGTTTTACTCCTGAATATGAACATGACCAGAACTCACAGTATTCATCTAAGGGCTGAAGAGCAGATGATTCTTTTTTTAAGTCCACAAAAGTTAGCAAAAAGCCCAAATTCTACCGAAGGAAGACATTTCAAAGCAGTTGTTTAATGAATGTGATGCTTCGTTTCTCTAAGCATATTTGTCCTAAGTCACAATTTGAAGACAAAAGCCATTTCCACAGATTTCTCTAGAGGCCTCAGGTTGGCTCTCCCGACAGTGGCACACCTTCAGAGACCCAGCTCTGCTGGGGAAGTGGCACCTGAGGCTCAGGATGGGAAAGCAGGGGACACGAACATGCTGCAAAGCCTGCCACGTGATGTCCTGTGGGACAGTGGCAGGGTCTGTGGAGGGCCTGGGAGACACTCACGATGCTCCGAAGCATCTTGTCCCCACCACTGAAGGTGACTGCCAGCATGGAGGCACACTCCTCTGCATAGAATGGCATCCGCCCCTCCTCATCCACGGCACCTAGGGACACAGGAGGGAAATGGAAGCTGGGATGAGGATGGAGTCCTGGAGTTAGCTTTGAGCTATTACCTAAGGGACTGTCCTGAGCTTAAAACATGATCTGAGTGATCTGAGTCCCTCAGTGTGCCCACAACCCTCATCTGAACAAGCAGCCTCAAGTGGCAGAAAGTACACTGTGCCCTAATACTATTGTTTCAATAGGCTCTTGGGTAAAAGTGGAGGTTTTCCACTCCTGTACCTACTTATTCATTCAGGTGTCCATTTTTTTCAAAACTGATTAAGCATCCACTGTGAGTCACATGCTGTGCTAGGCATCAAGAACATATGGAAAAGGCCACAGTCTTAGTCTATAGAAGCCTAAAAGTTCAAGTGCAGTGGCTCATGCCTGCAATACTCAGGAGTCTCAAGGAGCCTAGAGGCCAGGCTCAGTGGCTCATGCCTGCAATCCTAGCACTTTGGGAGGCAGAGGTGGGAGGACTGCTTGAGGCCAGGAGTTCAAAACAGCCTTAGCAATACAGCAAGACCCTGTCTGTACAAAAAAAACATTAGCTGAGTGTGGTTACACATGCAAGTCCCAGCTACTCAGGAGGCTGAAGCAGGAGGATCACTTGAACCCAGGAGGTCAATGTGGTTGTGAGACCACCAGACAGACCATCATTTGGTCAAGTGAGCTACGATGATGCTTTGTTTGTACTCTAGCTTGGGCAGGAGAGCAAGATCCTGTCTCTTTAAAAAAAAAGAAAGGGGGCCAAGCGTGGTGCCTCACACATGTAATCCTAGCACTCAGGGAGGCTGAGTTGGGTGAGCTCAGGGGTTTGAAACCAAGATTGAGACCCTGTCTTTACTAAAAATAGAAAAAAAAACTAGCCAGGCATCATGGCAGATGCCTATAGTCCCAGGTACTCAGGAGGCTGAGGCAAGAGGATCATCTGAACCTAAGAGTTTGAGGTTGCTGTACGCTATGATGCCATGGCACTCTACCCAGGATGACAGTGAGACCTTGTCTCAAAAAAAAAAAAAAAAGAAAGAAAAAGAAAAGAAAGAAAAGGAGCCTACAGTTAGGGAAGAACTAAGAACTCAGATAGGTAAATACAGCTGGGGTGGCAAAGCCTCTGAGTGGGAGCACAGGTGAAGGGCACTAGAGGGGTCTCAGGGAATCCTTCAAGCAGGAGGCAAGTAGACCACAGAAAGAGAGATGAGAGAAGAGGCTTAACCAGTTGTGTGGGGTGGAGGCTGTGGTACTGAGGGTGATCTCCAGATGATGGTTTAAAGGTGTTCCCAGGGTATGGTGACATCTAAGGAAGTCCCAAGATCCTTTGAGAGCAGGGCCAGTCCTGTCCGAGCCCAGGGATGATTGGGCTCACCCATTTAGACAGACACACTGAAGCTGAGGCACACTAAGATCCGCAGTGCCCTCACAACTGAGTAATAGACACGCGCGCACACACACATGCACACGGCAACACTACCTATGGTGACTGTGTAGATGGAGTTGGCATAGCCATCGTAGTTGCAATTGTCGTTGTGCTGGCCCCCATTACCACTGGCTACCACAAAGATGCTCCCAAAGCCCTGGCGACCAGCAATCACCCCATGTTGCAAGGCAGCCTGAGAAGCAAAAATGTCAGGTATCAGTTGAGGAACTCAAGGGAAGACCTCTACCTGCTGTACCAGACTCCCTCTCCATCCCTTCTAAGAAAAGGAAGTTCAAAGGGCACTGGGCATGGGGGAAAGATTTAAAGACGGACACCAGGCTCGGCGCCTGTGGCTCAATCGGCTAAGGCGCCAGCCACGTACACCTAAGGTGGCAGGTTCGAATCCCCAGCCCGGGTCCTCCAAACAACAATGATGGCTGCAACCAAAAAATGGCCGGGCATTGTGGCAGGCGCCTGTGGTCCCAGCTACGTGGGAGGTGGAGGCAGGAGACTCGCTTGAGCCCAGGAGTTGGAGGTTGCTATGAGCTGTGATGCCATGGCACTCTACCCAGAGGGATAGCTTGAGGCTCAGTCAAAAAAAAAAAAAAAAAAAAAAGAAAGACGGACACAAGAAGGAGAGGGAGCTGTGAGTTGAACCATGTTTGATGGTGTAATGTGCTTATCAGACGATAGGGTGGAGGATCGTTTTCAAAGGAAAACAATTGCAAAGCACTGCTCCATTTCGCTGTCTAAGTCCTAATGTCCATGCTTCCTGCCCCTAGGTTAGGCACACTAATCCTAAAAGGAGGCAGCGGGCAAATGGGACAGGGCTGGCACTGCAAATGGGGTGGGTGGGGAGGGACTGACTTGTAGCAGTTCTTCTAGGACTGAGTGACCCTCTTCTTGTGGGTCAGTTACCTTTCCAAGCTGATGTGGGCCATCCACTGTCTTCCCATCATCATCTGGTCCCCAGCTGTTGAGAAATACCCAGAGGGAAGGGGCAGATCCAGGCTGTGGCTGCCCACCCAGGGCCTCCCAGTCTCAGCTGGCAACCCTTTCTGCCTGCAGCTCTTTCTCGCCTCCCAAGGATTCCCGTTTAGGACTCCCATGATTAAAAGACGTAGGGTTCAAAGGTCCATCCCTTTTCCAAAGTAGAAAACAGAAGTCTGTGCTGAAGTTTTTCTTTCCCTGGACATATGCCCAGTTTAGGACCATGTTCTCCTGCTCCTAAAATTCCTTTTTTCAGGTGGCAGGAGAAAGTACATAGTAGCAGAGAGGGACAGGGGTGACTCCTCTCCTGATCTAGGGATCTACTATGAGGCTTGATAGCAGAGCACCACTGAAGGGATATCCAATCTGTGTATGTTCTTGGTTCTTAGGGTGAGGAGTTCTCTATTCTTTCCTCTAAGAGGAAATGTACCCTGTGGGGAAGGCTGTGAATTTAAGGGAGGTGCTGTTGGGGAGAACAGGTGCCATCAGTGCCATGGGGGCTTCCCAACTCCAGTTCC
Organism: Galagoides demidoff; assembly: GCA_963574575.1. Classification (NCBI taxonomy): domain Eukaryota; kingdom Metazoa; phylum Chordata; class Mammalia; order Primates; family Galagidae; genus Galagoides; species Galagoides demidoff. The sequence goes on along the minus strand of CAUYQV010147694.1, from coordinate 3,120 downwards.
TCCTTATCCCTCTACCATGGCCATGACCTGAAGTTGCAGGTGCGCTTACGTAGGGTGGCAGGGCTTGGTGCTGAGTGCTCAGCTTACCCTTGGAAGTAAGAAAGTAGGAAAGCAGGAAAGTCTACTTTCTCCTAGAGGCTTTATGAGTTTAGAACGTGGAGCAGGCTGGGGCCTCTCATGTGGTCCTGTTACTGGGGTCATAGAAGCTTAAGAAGGAGAATCCAGGGGCTGGGGATCTGGAGAAAGGAGGGCAGTGGACCTATTCGTTGAACCCAGCGAGGGCACCCCTACTTGGGCCTGCCTAGGTTGGCAGATTTGCAGGCCTTTTGTTGGCAGATTCATCCCCGGCGCTCTAGCCTCTACCATCCCACCTGCCCTGCCTCACCGCAGCTCTCCTTACCTGCAGCTGTAGATGTCGTTGATCTGGTAGTGCTTGTTGAATGCCACAGCCTCCATGCTGTCTGTGAGAGGTCCGTCCAGCACCCGGATACCTAGGCATCAAAGGCCATAGCAGCTCCTTACTAATGCTGGTCCCCCAGACCAGGAAATGGGTACGTGGTGGGGAGCCACAGGTATAGTGCTTTCTGGCACTATACACATTTTTAGACCAGGTATACATATTATATGTCCAGAAATGTTTTTTTTTTTTTGAGACGGAGCCTCAAGCTATCCCCCTGGGTAGAGTGCCATAGCATCACAGCTCATAGCAACCTCCAACTCCTGGGCTCAAGCGAGTCTCCTGCCTCTACCTCCCAAGTAGCTGGGACCACAGGCGCCCGCCACAACGCCCGGCCATTTTTTGGTTGCAGCTATCATTGTTGTTTTGCGGGCCGGGCTGGGGATTCGAACCGCCACTTTAGGTGTACATGGCTGGCGCCTTAGCCGATTGAGCCATCAAACAAAATTTTTAACTAAAGAAGGCCAAGATGGGTCAAGCTGCTAACCTCTGAATTCCTATGTCTTTAATTAAGAAAGGAAGGTAAAACTCGTAGTTCCTTTTCAGCCTTGGTGTAAGTTGTGCTCTCTGAATCTTCTTTGTAAAATTTTCTTTATTTTATATGAAAATATTAACAGAGTACAAATGTTTTTCATATGTGACTTGAGTCAGGTTTACAAATGTGCAAATCACCCAAATAGTGCTCATTGTACCTTTTAGTGTTTTTTTGCCACTTTCCTCCTTCCCTGCCCCTCTGCTTGATTAACAATCAATTTTGCTTCCCTCTGTGCACTTGTGTGCCAATTAGTTAGTTCTAATTTATTATAGAGTACATGTGGTGTTTGCTTTTCCATTTTGAGATACTTTGCTTAGGATAATGTCCTCTAGTTCCTTCCAATTTGCTACAAAAGGCATGAATTCATCCTTTTTTATGGCTGAGCAGTACTGCATGGTATAAATATATCACACATTGGGTTGATTTGACATCTTTGCCATAGTAAACTGTGCTGCAATAAACATTAGAATGTAGGTATCTTCTTAATAAGATGATTTCTTTTCCTTTGGGTAGATACTCAGTAGTGGGATTGTTAGATTAAATATTAAGTCTACTTTTAATTCTTTGAGAAATCTCCACATTGTTTTCCATAGAGGTTGCACTAATCTGCAGTTGCACCAACACTGTATAAACTTTTCTTTTCCTTTGTATCTGCACCAGTATCTACTGTTTTGGGACTTTTTTAATAAAAACATTCTAACTGGGGTGTGGTGGAATTTCACTGTGGTTTTTCTTTTGCACATTCTTGAAGATTAATGATGCTGAGCATTTTTTTTTTTTACATTTATTGGCCATTTGTTTATCTTCATTTGAAAGACATCTGTTCTTGTTTTTGTCTACTTTTAATTTTTTTCCAGATGGGTCATTAGCACACTAATTTTTCTATTTTTCTTTTAATTAATATATTTTTAAATTTCAGAATATTACAGGAGTACATATGTTTGGTTACATGAATTGCTTTTGTACAGTTTGAATCAAAGTTATAAGTATGCTCATCTCCTTGGACAGAATGCCTTATATCCATTAGGTATAAATTTACCTTTCCCCTGTCCCCTCCTACCTTCTTGCTTTCCATTGAGTTTTACTACCAAATATGGACATGGGTGTCAACCCATTAGTTCTATATCTGATACGAGAATGTCTATACCTGCTCTCTTTCTGTTTCCATTTGGGTAGAATATTTTTTCCTATCCTTCTTATTGTGCCTGAGTACATTCTTGTGGTTTAGATGTGTCTCCTGGAGACAGAAGATATATATCATAACCTCATTATCTTCTGTCTCCAGGAGATAATATATATATTCAGCCAGCCAATGTCATTTGAGTGGCACAGTAAACCACTAGCATTAAGAAATAGAACTGATATGTGGGATATTATTCTGTTCATCCTATTGGGTAATACCTTAATGCTTTGTTTTCTTCCTTATGCTGCTGTCTTATAGTAGTTGTGAACTTTGATAAATTACCTTCATGACAAGTTCCCTCAGTGTTTGCTTGTCTGAAAAAGATTTAATTTCTGTATCAGTTGTGAAACTTAGTTTTGTAGGATACAAAATTCTAGGTTAGAAGTTATTCTGTTAAAGAAGATAGAAGGTGGGGCTCCATTCTCTTCTGTCCTCTAAGGTCTCCACTAAGAATTCTACTGTTAGCCTGATGACTAATTCTACTTCTAGCTGCTTGTAGAATTTTCTTTCTTTCTTTCTTTTTTTTTTTTTATTAAATCATAGCTGTGTGCATTAATGCAATCATGGGGTACAGTGTGCTAGGTCTATATACAATCTGAAATATTTTCATCAAACTGGTTAACATAGCCTTCATACCATTTTCTTAGTTATTGTGTTAAGACATTTATATTCTACATTTAGAAAGATTCACACGGACCCTTGTAAGATGAACCATAGGCATGGTCCCACCAATCGCCCTCCCTCCACCCATTCTCCCTCCTCCCCTCTCTCTCCCCTTTCCCCATATTCTTGGGCTATGATTGGGTTATAGTTTTCATATGAAAGCTATAAATTAGTTTCATAGTAGGGCTGAGTACATTGGATACTTTTTCTTCCATTCTTGAGATACTTTGCTAAGAAGAATATGTTCCAGCTCCATCCATGTAAACATGAAGGAGGTAAAGT
>CAUYQV010147691.1:0-22858 GCA_963574575.1 Galagoides demidoff | reverse complement strand
GGCTACCCTGCCCCACCTAGTAGTCTGCAGGCTACACCATTCCTCCTAGGGTCTGCAGGCTACCCCACCCTTCCTAGCAGTCTACAGGCTACCTCACCCCTCCTAGGGTCTGCAGGCTACCTCGCCCCTCCTAGTAGTCTGAAGGCTACCGTGCCCCGCCTAGGAGACTGACGCCTCCCCCACCCTACCTCGGGTCTCTAGGTTACCCCACCCTTGGTATTGTCTTTTGGGTACACCAGACGTCCTTGCGACTTATGTTTACCCCACCCTTCCTTTCGACTGCAGGCTACCCCACCCCTCCTAGGGTCTGCAGGCTACCCCACCCTTCCTAGGGTCTGTTGGTTACCCCACCCTTCCTAGAAGTCTACAGGCTACCTCACTCCTCCTAGGGTCTGCAGGCTACCCCACCCCTCCTAGTAGTCTGCAGGCTACTCTGCCCCTCCTAGGGACTGCAGGCTACCCTACCCCTCCTAGCAGTCTATAGGCTACCGCACTCCTCCTAGCAGTCTGCAGGCTACCCTGCCCCACCTAGGGTCTGTAGGCTACCCCACTCCTCCTACAGTCTGCAGGCTACCCCACCCTTCCTAGTAGTCTACAGGCTACCTCACCCCTCCTAGTAGTCTGCAGGCTACCCCACCCCTCCTACGGTCTGCAGGCTATACCACCTGTCCTAACAGTCTGCAGGCTATCCCATCCCTCCTAGCAGTCTTCAGGCCACACCTCCCCCCAAGTAGTCTGCAGGCTACCCCACCCTTCCTAGCAATCTGCAGCCTACCTTGCCACTCCTAGCAACATGCAGGCTACCCTGCCACTCCTAGAGTCTGTAGGTAATCCCACCCTTCCTAGTAGTCTACAGGTTACCCCACCCCTCCTAGCAGTCTGTAGGCTGTCTCATCCCTCCTAGCAGTCTGCAGGCTACCCTACCAATCCTAGCAGTCAGCAGGCTACTCCACCAATCCTTATAGTCTGCTGGCTATCCCACCCCTTCTTGTAGTCTGCCGGCTACCTTGCCCCTCCTAAGTCTGTAGTCTATCCCACCCCTCCTAGGGTCCGCAGTCTACCCTACCCCACCCTTCCTAGTAGTCTACAAGCTACCCTACCTCTCCTAGCAGTCTGCAGCTACCCCACTCCTCCTAGCACTCTGCAGCCTACCCCGCCACTACTAACAGTAGGCAGGCTACACAGCCACTCCTAGCAGTCTGCCTGCTACACCACCCCTCCTAGTAGTCTGTTGGCTACCCTGTCCCTTCTAGTAGTCTTACAACCTACCCACCCCTCCTAGGGTCTCCAGGCTACCCCACCCCTCCTAGTAGTCTGCAGGCTACCCAGCCCTTCCTAGCAGTCTGCCAGCTACCCCTCCCCTCCTAATAGTCTGCCGGCTACCCACCCCAGGCTCTCACCCACCTACCCCCACCTGCAGGCTACCCTGCCCCAGGCTACCTTCTCCTCCTGGGGTCTGCAGACTACCTTGAGCCTCCTGGTCACTGTGGTCACTTCCTCCTTCTCACTCCTGCCTTTTCTCCACACCAAGAAGCTCCTAGGCTAAGATGACCAGATATCCCGCTTTTGGCGGGATAGTCCTGATTTTTAACAATTTGTCCCATGTCCCACTGCATTTTTAAAAAGTCCCGATTTTTGGAAGGAATGCGTGACAAGCTAGGGAACAGCAAGAGAATGGGAAGGGAATATATGGTTTTCGGCTGCTGAAAAGGTTAATGTAACTCCATTTGGGAATGAAGAGGTTAATGTAACTCTATTGGGGAATGAAGAGGTTAATGTAACTCCATTTGGAAATGAAAAGGCTAATGTAACCTCCCTACTCCCCTCCTGGGCAAGATCACCCAGGTGGAATCAGTATCAGAAGACTGGCTCCCTGCCTTGCTTTTAGGCAAGGACAATTAGCTCAGAAGGAGCCAAACTGCCTAGAACAAACAAGTAGCCCCTGCCCTAGAGTAAGGTGACCAGATGTCCTTCTTTTGGCGGGACAGTCCCAATTTTTAACAATTTGTCCTGCCTCCTGCGGCATTTTAAAAAAGCCCCAATTTTTGGAAAGAATGCACAACAAGCTAGGGAACACAGGAGAACAGGAAGGGAATACATAGTTTTTGGCTGCCATGTGGCTATTTCACCAGGATATGTGTTTTATATTATTTTTGTTAATTTTATAATGTTAAATGTTAATAATAACAAATAATTGTTGAGAACTGATTATTGAGAACTGCTTATCAAAGTTTGCATTGTTGTCAGGCCCCGCTCCCCCCCAATGGTGTCCTGCTTTACCAATGTTAAAATCTGGTCACCTTATCCTAGGCTGGAGTTTGGGTCAAAGAGACCATCACTAGTCTGTGATGTGCCCCACACTCCCACCTTGTAAGAGGTGGGTGAGCACAGGAGAAAGGAGGTGGAAACTCCACAGCCTGCAGTGGACCCACAAGGCTGCACCCCTGTGACTGCCTCTCTTCTTGTCCACTCATAGGAGGGGATGGAGAGACGGTGCTGATGATATTCAGCATTCTGCCAAAATGTCACCACTCCCAAATCCTGCAGGGAAGTGGCTACTCCCAGCAGTTGGTGGTTCTAAAAATTTCCATTAGGAATACTTAAGGCCACAGCTGCCACATGTATCGTGCAGGTCACCAGAAGGCCAAGGGGAGTACTTCAAAGGTAGGATGCTTTCGTGAATTTAATTGTCAGACCACGTATGACAACAGTTCTGATGGCCATTTCAGAAAAAGAGTTCCAGAATTGCTTTGAAGGGTGTTGGTATCAGTGCATAGCTTCCCAGGGGGAGCACCTTGAAAGTGACTGAAGTGATACTCAGTAATGAGGTCAGTATCACTGCTTCTAGGACTGTTTGTGAACTTCATTGTTCAACACTTCTCTTATGGGGGGGGCATCCTTTGGGTAAGTCCCCTAATTAATATTTACCAAGGCTATTCAATGTGCCAGCCGCTGGGGTTAGCTAAGCTCATTGCTTCTGGAGTCAGATTATCCCCATGGTTTGAATGTTGTCCTTACCTGTTGCTGAATGTGAAGTTTGGACAAGACACTAAACTGAGCCTCTGTTTCCTCACCTGTAAAATGGGAACAATACATAGATTTCTTTTTCTTTTTTTTTTTTTTTGAGACAGAGTCTCAAGTCATTGCCCTGGGTAGAGGGCTGTGGCATCACAGCTCACAGTAACCTCAGACTCTTGGGCTTAAGCGATTCTCTTTCCTCAGCCTCCCAAGTAGCTTAGACTACAGGTGCCCCCCACAATGCCTGGCTATTTTTTGGTTGTAGTTGTCATTGTTGTTTGGTAGGCCAGGGCTGGATTCAAACCCTCCAACTTTGGTGTTTGCAGCTGGCGCCCTAGCCGCTGAGTTACAGGTGCCAAGTCAATACATAGATTTTTTTACATCCAGGTGCAATAGGAATGAAGCATCGCACCTGAACCATAGTGAGTGTTTCACAGATGTCTGTCTCAATATGGTAATAATAAGTAACAATGATACTAACAAAAAAGACAGCAGACACAGCAAGTAAGCCTTCACCCTCTCTGTGATCGTGGTTATCCTTCGAAAGTTCTTCAAAGATGCCTTCCTTCAGCCTTTTGTTCCTCCCCCTACATTCCTTCTTCCTTCCCCAAATCCCTCCCAATCTCCCAGGGTTTTCAGTGAGTTTATGTATCTCTGGCGGAGCCCTCTGAGAAAATAGATTCCTGGGCCTCAAACCAGGGATTTTGATTCTGTGGGTCTGTAAGAGGGACTCTGAAATCCATATTTGTAACAGACCACCTAGATAATCCTGCTGTGGGTGGTTTAGGGCTGTGACCATGTCCTGGTAAATGTTTAACAGGGGCCCAGGGCCTGGACGGCTGCTTAGTAGCCTTGGCCAGTTTCTGTGGTATAGATACTCCCACTGTGGCCAATTTCAAGCTATCTCTGTGACATCATTGAACCAACAGCTGGAAAGAGATGTTCAGTAACATACTGCATACCATTCTATAGTACTGAGGCACAAGAGCATAGGTAAAAGTAACAAGAAGTAGGGGCGGTGCCTGTGGCTCAGAGGAGTAGGGCTTCGGCCCCATATGCCAAAGGTGGCAGGTTCAAACCCAGCCCCGGCCAAAACCTGCAAAAAAAAAAAAAAAAAAAAAGCAACAAGAAGTAAAATAATGAAAAGATGATGAGTATTGGCCTTTGTTTTTAGTAAATTTATTTAATTATAAGTTTCCGTAATTTGACATTTAACGTTGTGCTTAATAAGTAGCTCAAATTTAACAGTCAGCTCTTGCAGGGTGGCACAGGCTGGCCCTGGCACACCACGGCCGGGACCCTGCTATGAGAGTTTAATGAATACTCTGGTCTCTCTCCCTAGCAAAATGCACACACCGGCAAATTTTTATCCAAATTCCTAGGGACTTTAAAGATATCCCAAAGCCCATGATGGATTTTGGAGGGATCCCTATCCCCCAGATGCTCTCCTACCCTGTGAGAGTGTCTTGAAGGCTGGCAGGAAGGGAGGATCAACTCTGTTTGGGAAAGGAATTTTGCAATTTACCTTTTCCCTATCCTCAGCCGACCCCTGCCCCATGCCTCAAACTGAGGAAGGGTGCCATCTCCATGGGTTTCGAGGAGGTACATCCCTGTCACCTCTAAGCTCTTAATCTCCTTCTAGAGCTTTTGGGGTTCACCCAGCTGGTCCTATCTTATCAGAAGCTGGTGACAGCCACAGGAAGTAAAGAGAGAACCCAGAGGTGTCTTATCTCCCTTTCCTGCATCTGGAGGAAAGGCAAGCTATCCTCTGTCAGGGCAGAGTTTCATGATGCTGCACTTGGTTGGGAACAAGAGAGAACAATGTCATTGCTCTCTGCAGACTCAAAGTCTTAGAGCAATGGTTCTCAACCTTCCTAATGCTGCAACCCTTTAATACAGTTCCTGTGGGTTGCGACCCACAGGTTGAGAATAGCTGCCTTAGAGGGTCACAGGACAGGCAGGGGCACAGAAAGAAAGGCTCCGTGCTTTAGAATCATTTGCGTATTCACTTCCTATGGTGGGGGGGGAGGGGTACAACTATTATGCTCCTCGCACATAGTAGCTTCTCTCCCAACTGCAAGAACTTCCCAGCATTGTGCTGCCTCCTTTCTCAGCCACTGCATCTCTGTGAGGGTGGGAGGAAGAGAAGGAGGACAGGAGACAGACAGGATGGGGGTCTAGAATAACCCATCATTGAGTGGTGTAGGCGGGAGCGGCAGCATCTGCATGGCAGGCAGGCAGCCTCGTGCTTGTGCTCTGACTGGGGGAACGTGGAAGGGGAGGGAAGGCACAGAGCAATGATGACTCCCAGGTGACGCAGGGGAGCTCCCAGCATTTCCAGACATGAGGTCATGGAGAGAGGCTCTCTTTTGTTCTCACAGTAACTGGGCCTGTCCCCTTCCTACTCTTTAGCTACACTAGGAATTAGGGTAGGGGCTGGGTCGGAATATCAGAAAGAGGAAGTGACAGTGGCTGAGGTTCCATCACTGTCCTCAATTATTCAGACTGTACCCACTGGTAACCATGGCAACCAGCCGTGGGAGCAACCAGTGAAAAGATGTTTATCCTACCTGCTGGGCAGGGCCATGCCACACCAGGGTGCCCACTCCCCGGGAGCCAGCTCCATGTCACAATAACCTTGCTTGTGGAGGTCTCCTCTTGTTCCAGGCTTCCTGGGGTCAAATGCCCATTCTAGAAGTGGGCAAAACTTGGCCAAGTTACTTAACGCCTTTGAGCTATGGGCTCCTCATCTGTTCTCTGTAAGCATTTGACCATGATGATAACAATGATGATGATATTAGTATTATTCAAAGAATGGGCTGGAGGATTCATCAACGAATGAAGCTATCAATCTGTGTAACTGAGACAAGCACCTGTCATATCTGGGCCCCAGTGTCCTCACCTGTAAAAGATGGACAGAGCAGGCATAGTGGCTCACTTATATAATCCTAGCACTTTGGGAGGCCAAGGGGGGCCTAGGGTCACTTGGGGCCAGGAGTTCTAAATCAACCTGAGCAAGAGCAAAACCCCGTCACTACAAAAAATAAAAAACATTAGCCATGTGTGGTAGCCCACACCTGCAATCGCAGCTACTTGGGAGACTGAAGCAGGAGGACCACTTGAGCCCAGGAGTTTGAGGTTGCAGTGAGCTGTGATCTGGGTGATCTAGCCTGGGTGACAGAATGAGTTCTTATTTCAAAAAAATAAAAAAGCAAACAAACATGGACTGCACAGATATGCTACATCGTTCTCATGGTACAACTTGGTTTGTGTTTCCCTGAAAGCAGAGCGAGAAACGGGGTCTAGGTGCAGGCAGTTTATTTGGGATGTGATCCCTGAAACTCTAGTGGGGAGGTAGGAGGGTGATTCCGAGGGAGGGGGGATATGCAAGGGGCAAGACCCTCAGAGAGCTGTGTAGAACATGCCTCTGGATTGTCCCACCAAGGGACTGGGAGGTTGGGAGTTTATCTAACAACCATCCTCCCATGGTACAGAGAGAGGCCTCAGGTAGAGAGGTGCCAGTGTCTGAGGCAAAGGTGGTCCCTGGCACAGGGAAATGCATAGGCAGGCAAGGGGGCATATGGCGGGCTGCTACGACAGAAAACACCCCGCCTGTGGGGGCATACAGCAGCTGCTCAAGGAATACATGTGTCTGTGACCATCCCATCAAACAATTTCCTATTCTCACTCTGACTTCCACTGCTCACACACAGACAGTTTTGCTTTCTAGAGGCCACTCGCATTTCCGTGAGACTAGCCCATAAGAAAGCCTGGACATTTGGCCCCTTTGGCATGATCAACCCTTTGGGCATGAAGACAGTCTCAGTTTTTTTTTTTTTTTTACAATACTAGCCATAAGCCCTTAGGCAAATGTCTTAATGCCTCCAAGCCTCTGTTTGTTCATCTGTGAAAGGGGACAATAACACTACTTACCTCATAGGGCTCTGATGATGATTTTTTTTATTGTAGTTTTTGGCTGGGGATGGATTTGAACCCGCCACCTCTGGCATATGGGCCCAGCACCCTACTCCTTTGAGCCACAGGCACTGCCCTGATGATGTTAAGATAATGCGTAAATATGAAATCAGCAAAATATTTCTGTAAAGGTCCAGACAGTAAATCTTTATAAATGGTCTCTGCTGCAACTACTCAACTATGCTATTGTAGGGGGAAGGTAGCCTAGACAATATGGAAATAAATGGATGTGGCTGGGTTCCAATAAAACTTTATTTACAAAAACAGGAAGCAGCTAGATTTGGCCCATCTGCCAGTTTGCTAAGGTCTGGTATAATGCACAGAACACAGAAGCTGGGACTAGTAGGTGCTCAAGAGAAGCAAGCCGTAGTTATTAGTCTACAGATTAGAAGGAACTCAAGCCAAAAGCTCTTCACGGCTTAGCCAAGTTTCTATTCTTCCCCTTCTCTGTCATTTGTCAATCATTCAAACAGTCCTGGGAATATAGCAAGACCTCCGTTTCTACAAAAAATCTGAGACTTGTTAAGATGGTAAGGAAGATCTTATTTAGGACTATTGCTATAGGGGAGGGGAATAGGCTCAACTCTGAATACGGAAAAGACAAGTGGGGAATTATATATAGTCCATGAGCAGATTTGAGGGAATCACTGATGGAAAACTATTAAGAGACACCAGGGTAGGGGGATTCTTGCTAAAGGCAGGTCAAGGACATTACCTCAAAGGTGGGAGATGAGGAAATTGATCGGTAACCAAGAGTAACCCGATATCAAAGGTAAAGGGATTCTCTCTAAACTGACTTAGCAGGATTGGGGTGGAATTGGATAGGGACCAAGGTTGAAGCCTCTTCAAGTCAGGCTTCGAGGAGCCCAAATGAAGTTTGGTCAAAGAAAGAGTGTTTATCAGTTCACATTCCAGCTCTGCCACTGTGTGGCTGTGGGTTCCTATTGAAACTAGACAACTTCTCTGTTCCCTCCTTTCCCTCATCTAATGGTGATACAAAGTGTGCACGGAGTGTGCACTCAGGGCTGCTGTGAGTCAGAGGAGATGATGCATTCTGAGCTCTCAGCATCCTGCTGGACACATAGTCAGTCCTGACAGTCCTTCCCCCACAACCCCGCAGGCAGGAGGCCATAGGTATTTGGGAGGCCTGATTCTGAGACCCCCAGGGATTCTGGATTTGGAGCACTGGGAATGCCAATACAGATTCCTCATAGTCTCCTGATTCACATGTCTCCCGAAACATGGCGAGCACCCTGAACCATTTCCTTACCACACGCTGATGGTCACTTCAGTTTTCTCTGTAAAGCTCTCTTACCACAGAGCCATTTTCACCAAGAAACAAAACTTCCACCATGTCATGAGTTCCACCAAGCTAAGATGCTTTTGGTGATCCCAGCCACAAGACCCACTCCCCCGCGACAACCCCAAGATGCGCACCATCCAAACTCATGCTTCATTAAAATGGGAAATGACCCTTGAACCCTTCTCAAATGCCTAGAAGTTCAGAGTTAATTTGTGAGTGCCAACGTCTTAGTGAACTTAAAATGGCCTTCTCCTCCTCCCCCTCTTCCCCAATTTGAAATCTTTGGTAAGCCTAAAATAAGCAAATTGCAAGGGAACATTTGATGCAGGAAGACATGGCAGGCCAGGACCACTGGCCAAAGTTGGGTCATTACACATTCATTACTGTTGGAAACAGGACAGACAGACTAAATCTCTAGTAAGGAGATTTAGAATTCTCCAGAGAGAGGAGAAATCCATTTCTTTGCCAGCAATCTAGCTCATCCTATTCGAAAGGCCTAAAAGTGCAGCAAAACAAAGACAGCTGAGGATGGCAACCAGCCCCACGCGGGTAAAATCAGCTCCATTCATTAGACCCAGATATAAATTTTGGTAAATGATCAGGTTCTCATTTTTGGGAAAAGATTTTTCTGAGAGATTCTGTGCCCAGCAGAGACCACAGGTAAGCCAAAGATGGCAAAGAACTACCCCTTTCGTTCTCTGCCTCCAGCTCTTCCAGCTTCCATCTTTGCTCAGGTAGCTAGAACCTTCATGTAAGGCAGGGGTCCTCAAACTTTTTAAACAGGGGGCCAGTTCACTGTCCCTCAGACCATTGGAGGGCCAGACTGCAGGCCTGGGGCAAGTTGGCTGCTAAGCAGGACAGGCAGTGGTGGTAAAAACACCCGGTGGACAGGATAAATGTCCTAGAGGGGCTGCATGTGGCCTGCGGGCCATAGTTTGAGGACCCCTGAATGGTTTCCTACTTATAATACACATTGGAGTCACCCAGAATGTCTGTTCAACATTCAAATTCCAGGGTCCGACTTCCAGGTTGAGAAGACTTGAATACCAGCCAGGGATCTGCAATTTATTAATAATAATTTAAAAGCCAGGTAGGGCAATGATTCTAGCAAACCTTCCTCCCTCACCCCTGCAAAGTTATAGAAACCCAGCTGCATGGGACTTCAAGTGTGGCAGGGCCACCTCATGCTCTGTACATCCCAGCAGTGTCAGATCTGAAGTCTGCAGGGGAAGTGTCTATCTTTCCTTTCTCCCAGCAAATTTCTGCCCAGCCAGCAAGGAAGAGAATTTGAGCATACAGTTGACAAGAAATAAGAGTATACTTCATAAAACTGCTTTATACTCTTGGGACTTACTTTGCTATTGTCACTAGTAGTAGTGATCAAAGCGAAATCAGCCCCAGTTCCTGGTATGTTCCCACCCTTCATTCTTCCCAAACTTACCGCTCTTGAGTCCCTCTCCACTAGACTGGCAGGTCTGAATCCCTGTACCCTGGGTACACTGGGAACCACCTGGAGAGCTTTTGTTTTAATGCCAGTGCCTCCCTAAATCATGAAGTTGAAAATCTCGAGGGAGGAATGGGGCCCAGCAGTGATGCTTACTCACCACTGTGGTGATTCTACCAGTAGTCAGGATTAACATCATCGGCACTGGGCTTTCTAGCCTGACTGCCCATTGGATTCCATGGAGGAACTTTAAAAATCCTCATGGTAGGTGGCATCTGTGGCTCAGGCAGTAGGGCACTGGCTCCAATACCGAGGGTGGTGGGTTCAAATCTGCCCCCGGCCAAACCGCAACAAGAAAATAGCCGGGTATTGTGGCAGGCGCCTGTAGTCCCAGCTACTCGGGAGGCTGAGGTAAGAGAATCGCCTAAGCCCAAGAGCTGGAGAGACTCTGTCTCTTAAAACAAAAAAAAAAGTTCCTCATGGTGCCCTCGTCCCGCCCCCAGAGAGTCTACATTAATTAGTTTGATGTTTTGGGCTGGACACTGGAGTCTTTATTTATTTATTTATTTTTGAGACAGAGTCTCACTTTGTCACCCTCGGTAGAGTGCTGGGGCATCACAGCTCACAGCAACTTCTAGCTCTTGGGCTTAGACAATTCTTTTGCCTCATCCTCCCGAGTAGCTGGGACTATAGGCACCTGCCACAATGCCTGGCTATTTTTTTGTTGCAGTTTGGCTGGGTTTGAACCCGCCACCCTCGGTATATGGGGCCAGAGCCCTACTCACTGAGCCACAGGCACTGCCCAGCACTGGAGTCTTTTTAAAATCTCACTCAGTTGAGAGCCATTGTTTAGGTCCTTCCTTGTGGCAAGAAAAGTCCTAGCACAAACTCCTCTGGAGTCCTTACCAACTCAGACAGCTCCAGGCTCCTTTGGGGAAATTGGGATCTCAGACTCTGTGATGCCCAGGCTCTCGGCTGGGGCTCCAGACCCATTTGTTTGACAAATGGGACTTTGGTCAGCCTGTGGACAAGCCCTGTCATTCAGTGGGTTTGCAAACTTTTGGTGCTACTCAAAGTGTGGTCCCTACACCAGCAGCATCAGGGGAACTTGTTAGAAATGCAAATCTTCAGGTGCCATCTCAGACCTACTAAATTAGGGGTGGTTGAATAGGGCCCAGCAATCTGTGTATAGGCTCATAGGGCGATGCCGGGGCTTGTGTGCTCTAGTTTGAGAAGTTGTTCTTCTGTGTGCATAGACGTCACCCAAGAAGCTGTGTTAAATGAAAGAGTCCTATACTCACCTGCAGAGAGTCTAATCCTGCAGGTCTGGAGTAGGAGCCAGAAATCTGCGCTATTAGTCAGCACCCCAGGAAAAAATGGTTCCAAGGCTCCACCTGGAAAAACCCAATAGCAGGCGATGGCCCCAGAGGCCTAGATTCTGACTGGCCATATATCCCATGGTTTGCAAGAACTTCTCCCAAGCTCACAGCCCCACTCACAAAGCTTCTGGAATATTAAGCCCTCACCATTCCCCAGACTTCCTGAGTAAAGGGCTGAACCAACCACAGGTGGTGAAGGGCAGAACCAGGGTCCCAGCACAGGGTTCTGTTGCTGCTTTAGGGACCTGTGTTTGTGTAAGACCTCTTCCGAAGGCTCTGGGAGGATGAAAGCAGCCAATGACTCCCAGACATTGCTGGGCTGGACACATTAATTCCTAAGAATGCTCCTTGCTCCACCCTTGCAGATGGACGGTCCCAAAGAGAATGATTTGTTTCCTTTCGTCTTCCTCTACAATGCCTTTTACGATTGTGGAGGGTCCTGCTAGCCATGTGTTTCCCCTAATCTGTAAGTGCTTTTCCACGGGCTGGCCTCTTGGCAGCTCCCATATTTACCGAGGAGAGCACACGCCGGCGGGGCTGGCGCCCGTCCAGCCACCTCCAGAGTTCAGTGTTTGGAGGTTGGCAGGACCAAGAAGCATGGCCTCTCTGTTGCCGGCACAAACTTTCAGGCAGTTCGCCCTTCGCACTGAATTTCTGTTATCTTTGCGGGAACTTGCCTTTTAATTTGTTTCTCCAGCAGCCATGCTAATAAATGGGACACAGCTGAAGAGCTGTCTGAGAAACAATAGCCGCTCAGTTCCGTCGGCCAATTTGTCTCGGGCACCGTTTGTTATGAATCCTCCAGGCCCATTAACCCCTGAACCTGGGAGATGGTATCTCCCCAGGGATGAATTACCTTTATTTCCAGACATGTGTTTGCTCATTTAGCACCCTATTCATAAAAGCAGCCCCACTTTGGCACTGTTTTCCAGAAATTGGAGGGGAAGAACCTGCCCCCACAGAAAGGACATAGTTCAGGAAGAGGAGCTGGCCACGCCTGAGAGTGATGGCTGCCAGTCACCGAGCAGGGGCAATGGGCCAGGCATGATGCTAAGTGTTTTGTTGTCCATTGCTGTCTGATCCTTACCACAACCCAGGGTTCTGAGTGGAACCATGAACCCTATTTCATGCAGGGGGCATCTGAGACACAGAGGGGTTAAGTGACTTAGCCAAGAGCACTCAGCTTATGAGTGGTAGAGCTGGGATTTAAACTCAAGCACCTGCTTAAGCCAGCTCTCTCGCCAGCCATCTGTGCTCTGTCCCTTGACTTCGATCCTACGGGTGGGGACAGAAACGGGCATTTGGGGCACAGGATCAAAGGTTCATTGGATTTTACTGTTCCTTCCCAGAGAATCTCACTTTCCAAAAAGATGTTTGTTGACAAAAGCACCACATCTGACTATTTTGAATCTGAGTATTTATTTTAATCCTGAAGCTTATTTTTAGTTACACACACTGTTTTATTCATTGGGTAAAGGGACAGAAAATTGTACTTAATATTACGTAGCTCTGTTGCCATTCATTTGAATCAAGATCTACCCAGATATACTCTTGAATGTGGTAGGATGTGACCAGGGCTCCTGCTGGCTTTGGTAGTACTTGCTCTGAAAATCTTAGAAGATAGAAGTGACTCATCTCTCCAAATTAGATTTCCGATTGTGCAGAGTTGGGTTGGTCTAAACATATAAAACTAAAATACCATTGTTTTAAACAGTTTAAACCTCCCTTATGCAAGAGTTTATTCTTTAACAGTGTTCTCAAGTTTAACATGGTAGAATCACCAGGGGGAGCTTTAAAAAATCATGAGGCAGAGGCTGCACCTCCAAAAGGCCAATTATATCAGAATCTTTGGGAGTGACACCCAGGCACCAGTATTTTTCAAAGCTCTCCAGGTTAATTCAACACACAGCATGGTTGAGAATCAAAGCTCTAATACAAAGCAACTCCTAATAATTCAGTAATATGGCGGTGCCACAAAGTCAAACCAGGTTTTTCCATCTTCCTGAGTGTCCAGCCCCCACACATGGCACTCATTCTGAGGTCATCACATCGTCCAACATAACTGCTAATGCTCCAGCCATCATATCTGGATTCCAGGTAGGAGAAAGGCAGAGGAAATGCAGGGCTAAATGGTGTAATGCCTAGCTGCTGTGGACTGAATTGTGTTGAAGCCCTAACTCCCAACATGATTGTATTTGGAAATAAGGATTTTAAAAAAGTAGTTAAGATGAAATGAGATTATAAGGGTGGGGCCCCAATCTGATAGGATTGGTGGACTTATGAAAAGAAAAAAAGATCTCTCTTTCTCTCCTATGTGAGGACACAGGGAGAAGCAAACCAGGAAAAGAGCCTTCACCAGAGCCTAACCATGCTGGTACCTTGATCTTGGACTTGCAGCCTCTAGAGCTATGAGAAAACAATTTTCTGTTGTTTAAGCTACCGCACCTCTGGTGTTCTCTTAAGGCAGCCCAAGCAGACTAAGATAGCTGGGTCAACATTTTTTTGTCATCCTTCCCAGAAGTCCCATAGGTGCTTCTGTTTATGTCTCATTAGCCAGACATAGTCATATGACCACTACTAATTGCAGAAGAGTTTGGCAAATGTAGTCTCTTTGCTGGATTCATTGCTATCTCAAATAAAATCAGGGTTCTATGACCCAGGAAGAAGAAGGAAAAAGCATGTTAGGTGGCAACTGGGGAAGAGGGGGAGGGGGCCAAGAGTGAGAGAAGGAGAGCACTGGGGCGAGAGAGCCCTCCGGTAACGGGGAGCGTAAGCATGGTGCACGTGTCTGTAGTGCATGCCGGGCAGCACCAGGAGCAGAAGGCAGGATCCCTGAGTTGGAGCTTCTGTGGACCCAGCACACCCTCCACCTTCCACAACATCACAGCTGCTGTGAAAGAGGCCCCCGTGCGGAGTCCAGCTGTTCAGGAGCAGCCTTTCTGCCAACTCGGCCTCGCGATGACAAATCCATCTGCACAGAGGTCCCTGAACAAGCCCCATGACTCACACGAGCAGTGTGTTTTTTCCGGCTTTATCACGAGCAGGGAATGAGCTGTTCAGCAGCTCTCTTCCAAGCCAGCCTGAGAAGGGTGGTAAAAGCTGGAGAAATCTGAGGTGCAAACATCCAGTATCCCTAGAAATACAGATTGGCCGCCTCTCTTCGTTCCGTGAATGCCTCTTTGAGGATTTACTATATGCTGTAGCTGTGAGGTGATAGGAAGCTCCCTATTGTCATGGAGCTCATGTTCCAGAATGTGGAGAGAGCAATAAACAAAGCAACCAATAAGATACTTTCAAACGGGGTAGTGAAGAAAAGATGGAACATTAGGTAAGAGTTAGAGGGGTTCTCTTTGGGGAGTTGGGAGTGGAATGTTGAAAAAGAATCCAGATGTGAGGAAGAATGTTCCAGGGGAAGAGTGGAGGGCAGGAGACTGGCATGTTTTAGGAGCGGGAAGGAAAGCAGTGAGTATGGAGCAGTGTGGACAAGGAGGGGGCAGGAAGTGAGGTCAGAGGGGAGCAAGAGTCAGGTCGTGGAGGGCCAGAGACATAGGGAAAGGCTGGATGTTCACATAAGGGCAATAGGCACTAGGGACAGTTGTAAGCCAGAGAACGATGTCCTCGGGCTTGCTCTAAAGACCACTTCGGCTGCCTTGTGGAGAGTGCATGGTACCGAGAGTACCCAGCCCTTTACTGCAAAAGTTTGCCAACCCCTGGCCTAGGGGACAGCAGGGGGATTGCTGTGGGTATATTTGGATGGGGAGATACTGGGATATATTTGGGAGGTAGGGTCACAGGATTTATTGGTAGCTTGGGTTTGGGGAAAAGAGAAGGATGGGATTCAAGTTTTAATCTCTTGACTTGAGGATCTTGGTACACAATGGTGCCAGTTACTGAGTTGAAAAGATCATGTACAGGAAGGAAAACCAAGCAGTCTTTTCTAGACGTTCTATTTTGAGGTGCTTAGTAGCACATAGGCAAACAGAGCAGAGAGCACCCTCCTGGTCGTGAGTCCATTGGGACTCTCGTTCCATTCTGATAACTCAGCGGCTATTTGGTAGCTGCCCAGTGAGGGGTCCACCCTTCTCACATAAAGGACCACAGTCCTGGGAGAGTCAGGAGTCAAGGGGACAGGCATAAGATGTACTTACCTCAGAGCCTTCACCAAAGGGCCAGAGACCAAAGGAGCAAAGAGGCGTAATAACCTTTAACCTTGAATTTGGCCAGAAGGACCAACCAGGGACCAGGGTGGTATTAATACCCATTTACTGATTAGTAGAATTAGTGCCAGCTTTATATTAATTTGTCCACTTACATGGCATGAGTTGAAAGACTGCGGGCTTCCCTTTCACCCCCAAAGTGGTCTCTGTCTCTGAGTTGGATACCTTTGTCTCAGATCCCTGCATAATCACCCAGTTCTTTGGGTTACATCATACAAGGTCACTCGTACATAACCAGTGTCCTTCACCCTTTTTGATACCATGTTAGAAGTCTCAGAATATACACGCTCTCTCTGTCACTTCTTTGAAATGTCTCTCAGATCATTAGCCTTTATCCATCTAGCCTGGATTGAGCTGCCTAACTGGTCACCCACCAGCCACAGTTGGTCCTCACATGGTTTCCAGGGTGACTGTCCCGGGACACACATCTCATTGTAATGGACAATGACAGTTTTGTCTGCCAAGAACAGTAGCTCCCTTCTGCTGGGGCACGGCTCAGCCTCTCTCCCCCAGCACATGGCTTCTGATGCAGCTGCTGATCCTGGTTCTCTGGCCCCGGCCACAAGTGGACAGATAAGTAGTGTGGGCTAATCAGAGAAGTCCCCACCTCCCAGCCCCAGAGATCGAGTTAGCACCTGACATGCAGGAGGAGAGGGCTTGCCTTTCTTCCGAAGTTCAACATTTCAGTTGATTGAGCTGAAAGCTGAGAGAGAAACATGAGTTACCCCAGCACAGGAAGGAAGGAAAAGTGCTCTGGGCAGAGGACACAGCTCCTGCAGAGGCCTGGTGGTGGAAGAAGCACGGGCACAGCAGGGCATGGAAGGGGCTCAGTGTGGCCAGAGTGGGAATGCAGAAAGCAACAAGGAGCAGGTGGCAGCAAGCTTCACATGTTGCCCTATGTGCTGGCATGTTAGGGCACTTTAAATAGTCACCCATTTAAACCTACAGTAATGCAATGAAGTAGATATTATCATCCCAATTTGACCTATGAGGGAATAAGACAAAAAGAGATACTGTTCTGGGGTCCTATCCAGGGTAGAGACAGGATGTAGAGAGAAAAAGGAAAGAGTACATGGTGAGCGGTGACAAACTAAACAGACCAGTCACTAGCCTCATGCTCATGTCCCCCGACACTGGGCAGTGTGGCTGGCTGGGGGTTAAAAAATGGTTTGGCCAAAGGAGTGCACCACTGACGTCTTTGTCTTCACCAAGGTCATGGCTAATGTTGATATCAACCAACACTAACTCCAGGGTGGCTCTGGTTGAGGTAGATGCCACGAAGTCACCCTTACCTCCTCTGAAGAACCAAGGACTTGCTGTCATGAGTTCAGAATGAGTATAGCCTTGAAGGGAGCCCTGCCCGTCCGCAGATAAAGTGCTGAAGCTGGGCCTGGGTCCGGACTCGCCGAGGCTCAGCCCACCACAGCCTGCTCTGCCCCTCCGGAGAGCAGCTTCCTAGATCTGCTTCCTGTTTCTTCTGCTGCTTTTCCACATGGCTGGATTTATTTTCAAAACAATTTATAGTTACATTAAATATTAAAGGCACTTTGCAGGTGGTGTTTACTGTTTGAAAAGTTAACAAATGTATGTTGTGCTGTATGAAATGGCAAAAACCAATTTGGAGTGCTTGATGGCTTGGGCTGGGTGATAGTGACATGACAGCTATTTCTGTATTTTAATGAGGCAGCGGCTTCAGAGCAGCCTTGGTACGTGATTGGGTGAAGGGGGTCAACAGAGAGGGTTGTGCACCGGAGCCAGGGACAGGAAGGCACCGTTAGCCTCTGCACTGTTTCTTGTAGCCATGTGGGAAGCCCAGGGCTATATTGGTGGCCTATGTTATCATAATACTTTTACAATCCCATTTTTACTATGAAGCCTTCACTGTGTGCCCAGCACTGTGGCGACTACTCTGTATTTTTACAAATTTTTACATCCTTCTACAAATGTTGATGGGGCATTCAGCCGTAGACATTGCACACAGCACTGTGTGTGGAGAGATGCAGTTCCTGCCCTCTCGGAGCTCACAGAACAAGAGCTGAAGACCAATAAGCAGCAAATCAATAGACTCAGAAATAAGGCAGTTGTAGACTGTGGTCAGCACCTGGAAGAAACAAATCACTCACAGAGACACGGAGTGATGGGAAATGGGGCAGGGCTGGGGAGGGAAGGCTTCTCTGAGGAGGTGCCATAAAGGTGAGGCCCAAAGGGTAGCAGGTGTCAGCATGGGGAGAGTTGAGGGATGGGTAGTCCAGGCAGGTGGAATAGTCTGTGCAAAGGCCCTGGGGGCAGAGGAGACCAATGCTTACTGTCATAGCCGATGGGAGGTAATGCCATCCCAGAAACCCAAGAACAGAGGACGGAATAAGGGATATTATAGCCCCAGTTTTACAGATAGAAAATCCACAGCTCACAGAGGCAAATTTTTCTAACTAAGGTCACACAGCCAATTAATGCAGAGTTTCCGATCCCACAGGTCAGAGGGGAAGCCCGCGTATTTGCATTTCTAACAAGCTGAGGTGGAGTGCTGAGGCTGCTGGTCTGCAGACCACACTGCTCAGCCCTGACGCTGGTTGAGATTGTGCGCTGTTATCATAAGAATGTGATAGAAGCTAGAAACGAAGATGTGTGCCAGGCACTGATGTTTGTGCTTATATATTAATATATATGTTACATATACCTAAGTTTTTCAGAGCAATACTTTGCGATAGGTATTATTATCTGCATATCTCTATTTCTACAGGTGGAGAAACTGAGGCACAGAGAGGTGAGTACCTTGCCTAAATTCCCCCAGCTGGTTTGTGGCCAAGCTGGGATTTGAACCCAGGCCCTCGGGCTCCAAATTCTGCCATCCTGCCTGAAGAAAGCATTTCTGATTTCCACATCTCTAGTACTGTTCAGTAAAAAAAAAGTAATTACTAATGAAACATCATGATTAACCCTGCAGTTTGCTGCCTCTCCAGCCCCAGAGGCACTGAGTTGTGAGACCTGCTGTACTCTGAGGGCTCCTTTTCCTTCCCTGATTAGTTCAAGCGAATATTCAAAGGAGCACATGTTCCCTGAGCTCCCTCTGACTGATGGAGGTTGTCACAGGCTTCCGGAGAGAACCTGTCTGCAATACTTCTCTGGGGATAACGAACGCGGACCTGGGTGCATTTCTCATGTGCTCCCACTGTGTTTATCAGTCTCACATCCTTGGGGCTGATGTTGATGGAGCACCTGTGCAGGGCCAGGTGCTGGGCTGAGAGCTTTCCAACCCTCATACCTGTGCCACCGGGGATGTGTTCAGTCTCACTCTGTGGATAGAGAAACTGAGGCTCAGAGAGGCAAAGAAAATTGCTCTGGGTTTTGTAGCTGGCAAGGGGTGTTCCCATAGGTGGTCTGGATCCCAAGCCTTGTTCATAAACTCTCTGACCCCGTTAGGATTATCTGTATTGGGAGGCTCAGTGGAGACCGAGACCCACATGGCTGGTGTCAGAAGGATCAGGACACTGGGATTAATCACAACAGACTCCTAGAAGCTATTGCAGGAGCATGTCACTCAACTTCAAGTCCTTCCAAGTCCGTCTTTTGACAGATGGGAAAACCGAGGTCCTGAGATGAGTGCTGATTAATTCTCTTCTTTATGACACGTTAACCCAGGCTTTCTCAACCTTGGCACTATTGACATTGTGGGCCAGATAATTCTTTGGTGTGAGGGATTGTGCTATGCTGAGAGGATGTTCAGTGATATCCTTGACCTCTACCCACCAGATGCCAGTAGTAGCAACACACACGCACACCCCCGCCCCCACCAGACCAGGTTGCAACAACCAGCCATGCCTTCGGATTGAGGGCTTGTGGAAAACTCTTGTATTCATCTGATCAGACCGCTTGCTTGCTTAAAATTCCTCAAGTTCCCCATAATTTTTCTGGATAAAATCCAAACTCCTTTGTTGGATCTATAAAACCTTCAGTAATATAACTGGGCATTGTGACAGGCACCTGTAGTCCCAGCTACTCATAAGGCTGAGGCAAGAGAATCACCTAAGCCCAAAAGCTGGAGGTTGCTGTGAACTGTGATGCCACAGCACTCTACTGAGGGCAACAAAGTGAAACTCTGTCTCTAAACAAACAAACAAACCAAAAAAAAAAAAAAAAACCTTCAGTAATACAATCCTGCTAATTTAATTCTATATTCTTGCCACTAGCCAGCACCCTCCAACACCCCCAGTGTAAAAAATAATAGCTGACAAATACTGAATACTTCCTATGTGCCGGGCTCTGTTCTAAGTGCAAGCACACTCTGAGGGTTTCCATCTCTGTGCCATGGCTTAGAAAATCGAGGTCTCTGGAGTTTAGGAAAGTGTGTAGCCACACAGTTAGCCTCTGGCAGAGAGTTCTCTGATTTGACTCCTGGTGTTCTGACCCTGCCCTGCGGGCCGGGCCCTCTGCTTAACATACAGAATGGGAAGGATCTGCTTCTTGTGTTCCCATCAACACTGGTTCCAGAACATGAAGCCCCCTCCTCTTCTCCTCGCGGCTGACTTCTCCTGCCCTCAGAAAGCAGAGACTGTGTCCTTCTCATCTGTCTTCTTATCCTGTGCCTGGCACAGACTGGGCTCAGCCACTGCTCGTAACTCACCGAGAGTAGCAGCCCAGGACTCACCTCTCCTGGCAGTGCTGTCTTAATCAGGGATCGTTTGCTTGGCAAAACCTAATTCACTTGAGCTAACTTAAATAAGAGGGATGCAATCATGGGCAGTTAGGTTATTTTGTGGGCCACAAGGGCAAGAATTTGTCGGAGTCCCTCTCATTTAAGACTAAAAATTCTCCACAAGAGATTAGGGTGGGAATTGGAGAGCCGGCAGGAACCAAACCGGCTCTTCATCCTCTCTCTCTTTGGGTCTTTGGGGAATACTTTTCTCTTTCTCTGCTTCATTTGCCTGCTTTTTGCCACAGACAGGCTCCCCAGCTCTCTCTGTTTATACACAGGAGACATGAACCCTAACGGCTGCCCAGCAGGGCTCTCCCACCCACCAGTGTGGGCATCCCCACCCCAGTCTATGAACCTTAAATGTTTAGTCCACAAAGCTTCTTGACCTGTAAGTCTGAGTCCTAATGGCGGGTCACTGGGAGGGAAATCTGATCAGTCCTGCTTGGTCAGGTGGCTAAAAGGACCAGAGAGTAGGACTTATGGACCACCCAGTGGGGCACAGGGATTAAGCCCTCTTGGAAGGAGAAGTGGGCTGGAGAGGAGAGAAGAAATGATTGAGGAAGGAACAGAAGGGCAGGGAAAATTCGTGGAGATAGAAATGATGGGCGAAAGAAAGGTCCATGTCTTAGATCATCCTGGGCATCCCCTGGGTTGAGGCCACGTCTCTCCCCTCTCCAAGGAGAAGGCCTTGCCACTCTGTCCTTGCTGGTGTGGCTAGAAATGCCCACATCAAGGCTGAGGGTGGCCTGTCCAGTGAGACATGCCCCACCACGATCTCTTTGTCACCTTTGCCGCCTCTCTCCGCATACTTTATGGGGCCCCGATGGGGGCAGCTGCCCCTCTGCTTCAGTATCTTGACAAATGTCAGTGAAGACGCCTGCAAGGTGCAGAGGGTTCCTATGGGCGGGTCTGGGCTGGGCTCCCTGATTAGGTTCTCAGCTCACGTTCCCCTCTGGCCACAGTTTCCAGTTAGTGGGGCAGTGAGCAGAGTCAAGGGGGTGCATGGCTACATAGACCAGGTCCCAGGTAGTTACGGCCAAGCTGCTCACGGAAGTGTGTGTGGAGGGGAGGTCTACTGGCTTCTGATGCCCCAGATTATGACTCCTGTGTTGTGTCTATGTGGCTCAACCAGGGTGTGTATCTTCCCCCAAGGGACAGCACCCCCACTGTAACCACCACCACACATGGCATGGAGAGCTAGGTAGTGTCTTCTTCCTCCTCTGGGTTCCACTGAGCTCAGAAGGCCTAATTTTATTCAGAAGGCCGTGGTTTAGGACCTGTGGTTAGACAGGGAAGGGTGGGTTTTTTCACGGGTGGCTCCCCCCAACACCTGCATCGAGATTACAAAAATGTAGATTTCTGAGCCCCACCCTTGACTTACAGAGTCAGAACCTCTGGAGGGGCAGGGACCAGGAGTCTCCATTTGTAACAAGCCTCACCCTCCCCAGCCCCTGCCCAACACCACCAGTGATTCTATTGTGCCTTAAAGTTGAACCATCAAGAATCGTTAGTACAGGCTGGTGTTTAAAAGCTTGGTGTCTAAACTCAGAGTGTGGCTCTGTTACTAAATGGTCCCGTGACCAAATTTGCTCCCCCTCTTCATCTCAGTAAAGATGGGTGTGAATGAATCACTTGCTTTCGTAGGGTTATCAGAAGCATTTCAAGTGCCTAGCTGTTAATGGGGAGCACTCCCTAGGGATAACTGCCATGTTTTGTTCCTGGGAGAAGACAAATCAAGGAGGTGAAAGCTGTGAAGGCTGAAGAGTAGGTTCCTACCCAGACTTGGGCCTGGGGCTGGGAGTGCTGGGTAGAAGGTGGGAAAAGAAAGATCCTGATGCAGGTACAGCAAAGATGAGCTGTCATCCAGGGCAAGGCTCAGAGGAGGCAACATCCTGCAAAGTCCCTGTGAGGAGAGGGCATGGAGCACCAGGGACTGCCATGGAAGGGTACAGCTGGGGGTGGACATGCCTAAGGGCAGATAGACAGGTAGGAACTGGGCTGGGAGGGCCTGGTAGACCAAGGAATGGGGACTTGATCTTGTGGATGGAGGAGAGACATCGAGGGGCTTATGCAGGATCATACACTGCAGACATGTCGGTTAGATTTTCAGACTATTCCACCTTTTAGTCAAGGGTACCTGAGGTCCTGGCTTAGGGTGTGCTTTCACAAACCTCTTCCCAGCAATCCCCAAAATAAATTGAGGAATCTGTGATACCAAAGGATACACCACCTGGGACCTGTATCCCTTTCTTTACTCACTGTGCTTTATATATCTGGAACTCCTGCTCTAAAGACCCAGAGCCAACCTTTAGGGCCTGGGCAAAGCTCCTTCTCTGGTGACTCTTCCTCCTAGCAAGGCTACAGGCTTTGTCCATAGCCCTTGGTTGGGGGGGGAGGGCAGTCTGAGAGGCAGCTGTGAGTGTATGGAAGGAGCCAACAGCACTTGAACTTGCACTCTGCTGAGGCACAAATGTGGAGCTGGAGAGGGGAACATCGCGGGACTGCACCTCTATTTGTGTTTTCTCCCAGACTCTGGCACGTGTCAGGGGCCGGGCTGTTGCAGATTTGTTCTCTGGCTGGTGTGAGGGGAATGGACGAGGGGAGGCCTCCAGCTCAAGACCAGTAGACCTGTCACCAGGCTGTGGCCAAAATCCCAGCCAAAGAAAATGGTGGTTTTTGGCTAAGCTGTGGAAGCAAGAAGAGAGAGAAGATGATGGATTCAAAGGCTGTTCAGTAGATGACCTCGTACTGCTCTCTGTCTTGCCTTTGACAGATCATGGGAACAAACCTTCCCACCCCACAAGGAGAAATAGAGTATAATTTGAAGCT
>CAUYQV010147690.1:0-44737 GCA_963574575.1 Galagoides demidoff | reverse complement strand
CTCCCTAGACTTAGCCAGGAAGAAATAGAGCTCCTGAATAGACCAATTTCAAGCACTGAGATTAAAGAAACAATAAAAAAATCTTCTGACAAAAAAATGCCCTGGTCCAGATGGCTTCACACCAGAATTCTATCAAACCTTCAAGGAAGAGTTTATTCCCGTACTGCAGAAATTATTCCAAAAAACTGAGGGGGAAGGAATCTTCCCCAGCACGTTCTACAAAGCATACATCACCCTGCTACCAAAACCAGGAAAAGACCCAACTAAAAAGGAGAATTTCAGACCAATTTCACTAATAGTATAGTTGCAAAAATTCTCAACAAAATCCTAGCCAAAAGATTACAGCTTATCATCAAAAAGTTATCATGATCAAGTAGGTTTCATCCCAGGGATGCAAGGCTGGTTTAACATATGCAAGTCCATAAACGTTATCCACTCTATTAACAGAAGAAAAAACAAAGACCATATAATCCTCTCAATAGATGCAGAACAAGCATTCGATAAAATCCAGCATCCTTTTCTAATTAGAACACTGAAGAGTATAGGCATATGTGGCACATTTCTTAAACTGATGGAAGTTATCTATGACAGACCCATAGCTAATGTTTTACTGAATGGAGTAAAACTGAAAGCTTTTCCTCTTAAAACTGGAACTAGACAAGGTTGTCCTCTGTCACCATTACTATTCAACATAGTGCTGAAAGTTCTAGCCAATACAATTAGGCAAGACAGGGAAATAAAGGGCATCCAAATGGGAGCAGAGGAGGTCAAACTCTCCCTCTTTGCTGATGATATGATCATATACTTAGAGAACCCCAAAGACTCAACCACAAGACTCCTGGAAGTCATCAAAAAATATAGTAATGTCTCAGGATATAAAATCAATGTCCACAAGTCAGTTGCCTTTGTATACGGCAATTAACAGTCAAGATGAGAGGCTAATTAAGGACACAACTCCCTTCACCATAGCCTCAAAGAAAATGAAACACCTAGAAATATATCTAACAAAAGAGAGGAGGGACCTCTATAAAGAAAATTATAAAATCCTAAGAAAGGAAATAGCAGAGGATATTAACAAATGGAAGAACAAATGGAATTTACATGCTCAAGGTTGGGAAGAATCAACATTGTTAAAATGTCTATACTTCCCAAAGCAATCTATCAATTCATTGCCATCCCTATTAAAATACCAACATCGTACTTTGAAGAGTTGGAAAAAATGATTCTGCGTTTTGTATGGAACCAGAAAACCCCATATAGCTAAGGCAGTTCTTAGTAATAAAAACAAAGCTGGGGACATCAGCATACCAGATTATAGGCTGTACTACAAAAAGCCATAGTGGTCAAGACAGCATGGTACTGGCACAAAAATAGACATAGACATGGATCGAATAGAAAACCAGGAAATGAAACTAACATCTTACAACCACCTAATCTTCGCTAAACCAAACAAGAAAATATGTTGGGGGAAAGACTCCCTATTCAATAAATGGTGCTGAGAGAACTGGATATCCACATGTAAAAGACTGAAACTGGACCCACACCTTTCCCCACTCATAAAAATTGATTCAAGATGAACGACTTAAATTTAAGGCATGAAAACAATAAAAATCCTTAAGAAAGCATAGGAAAAGCACTGGAAGATATCGGCCTGGGGAATTCGTGAAGAAGACTGCTGTGGCAATTTCGACAACAACAAAAATAAACAAATGGGACTTAATAAAACTGAAAAGCTTCTGTGCAGCTAAGGAGACAATAACCAAAGCAAATAGACAACCTACACAATGGGAAAGGATA
Organism: Galagoides demidoff; assembly: GCA_963574575.1. Lineage (NCBI taxonomy): Eukaryota > Metazoa > Chordata > Mammalia > Primates > Galagidae > Galagoides > Galagoides demidoff. The sequence goes on along the minus strand of CAUYQV010147690.1, from coordinate 42,940 downwards.
TTTGCAGATTTTGAATCAGATAAAAGCTTGATAACTAAGATCTAAAAAGAACTCAAATTAATCCACATGAAAAAAGCCAACAATCCCATTTATTAATGGACAAGAGACATGAATAGAACCTTCTCTAAAGTAGACAGACGAATGGCTAACAGACATATAAAAACATCCTCATCATCCCTAATTATTAGAGAAAGGCAAATCAAAACCACCCTGAGATACCATCTAACCCTAGCGAGAATGGCCCACAAAACAAAATCTCAAAACTGCAGATGCTGGCGTGGATGTGGAGAGAAGGGAACACTTTTACACTGCTGGTGGGACTGTAAACTAATATGACCTTTTGGGAAGGAAGTATGGCGAACCCTCAAAGAACTCAAGCTAGACTCCCAGTTGATCTTGCAATCCCATTACTGGGCATCTACCCAGAAGGAAAAAAAATCCTTTTATCATAAGGACATTTGCACTAGACTGTTTACTGCAGCTCAATTTACAATCACCAAAATGTGGAAACAGCCTGAATGCCCACCAACCCAGGAATGGATTAATAAGCTGTGGTATATGTACACCATGGAATACTATTCAGCCATTAAAAAAAAATGGAGACTTTACAGCTTTTGTATTAACCTGGACGGAAGTAGAATCCATTATTCTTAGTAAAGCATCACAAGAATGGAGAAATATGAATCTATGTACTCAATTTTCATATGAGGACAATTAATGATAATTAATGACAGGGTGGGGGTAGGGGAGAGCAGAGAGAGAATGGAGGAGGGAGGGGTGAAGGAAAGGAAGAGCAGAGAGAGGGAAGGAGGGAGGGGGTGGGGTCTTGGTGTGTGCCACACCTTTGGGAGGCAAGACACAATTGTAAGAGGGACTTTACCTAACAAATGCAATCAGTATAACCTGTTTTTTTGTACCCTCAATGAATTGCCAACAATAAAAAAAAAAGGAAAAAAATTAAATCAGTAATCAAAGAACTTCCCACAAAGAAAAGCCTAGGACCAGACTGTTTCACTGGTGAATTTTACTAAACATTTAAAGAAGAATGGGTTTTGTACAAACTCTAAGAAATACAGGAAAAAGAATTCCATACTCATTCTATGAGGCCAATATTACCTTGATAACAGAAACAAGGAACAACAGAAAACTACAAAGCAACGTGGCTTATGAATAAAGTTTCAAAAAGCCTCAAAAATACTAGCATATTGAATCCAGCAGCATGAGAAAACCAGTATAAAAAACGACCAATTGGGTTTAACTCATGAATGTAAGGTTGATTCAATACATAAAAACAAATCAATTAAACCACAAGACTAGAAACCACTAACTGCATAATCATCTTAAAAGAAAAAGCATTTGATAATGTCTTAACCTTTCATGTTAAAAGCACTCAACAAATATCCCTTACCTAATAAAGGCTTGAAATAAAAAGGAATTTTTAACTCCTCTGTTCTATGAAGAACATGCAACTAGGACTACTCTTACTGGTCAAAGACTAGAAGTTTTTCTCTTAATAATGCATACAAGTCAAGGCTGTTCACTCTCATCACATGTTAATATTAAACACTGTACTAGAGATTCTAGCAAGGGTAATTAAGCAAGAAAATGAAAGGTTGGAAAAGTGGTAGTAAAACTATCTACTTGTCAACAATATAATCCTGAATGTAGAAAATCCTACAGAATCCACACGTGTATATTACTATTGGAACAAATTAGTTCATCAACTTATAAAGTTGTATAACGTAAGATCAATATATAGAAATCAGTTGAATTTCTGACATAGTCTTCAAATCAGAGCTTGATCTCTCATCTTTTCCACTGCTATGCCAGTATGATCAGATTTGCCTGCTACAGGGAGAAAGACATACAAAATGAATCTGAGTCACTCCAGCTATTCTCACTGAGGCCACTGAATATCAGACAGTCAGCTGGCCAAACTCAGAGGAATAATGAAGCCCAGTCAAGATTAGAGCTGTCTGGCTTGGCACCTCTGGCTCAGTGGTTAGGGCACCCAGCCACATACATGGAGGCAGGTGGGTTCAAACCTTGCCTGGGCCTGCTAAACAACAAAGACAACTACAAAACAAACAAACAAACAAACTAACAACAACCAGCCAGGTGTTTTGGAGGGCACTTGTAGTCCCAACTACTTGGGAGGCTGAGGCAAGAGAATTGCTTAAGCCCAAGAATTTGAGGTTGCTGTGAGCTATGACACTACAGCACTCTACTGAGGGTGACACAGTGAGACTCTGTCTCAAAAAAAAAAAAAAAAAAAGATTAGTGCTGTCTGCTCAATCACCCTAGAGGCATGAACAATGAATAAGATATGCCATTGAGGTTTTGGGATTGTTTGTTACACAGCATTATGATGGTAACAGGTAACTGAGAAGTCTGATACACAGATGTTAAAAAACCCTAGAGCAAACATTAATCTTAATGGTGAAATCTGGAAAGGTTTTTTTTTCTCAGAGATTAGAACACAAATAGCCATAAGCATAAAATAAAATAAAATTCAAGCAATATCATTAAAAAATATCATAGAATCAGTCTATCAAAAGACATGCAAGGTCTCTACCCAAAAAAGATAGAATAAAAAAAATGTTTAATTTCTTGATATTTATTTATGTCAAAACTTTCGTGTTGACCCATGTATATGTGAAGGGTCAAGAATAGCCAAGATACTCCTGAAGGAAAACAAATGGGAAGCCTTTTTCTATGACAGGCATCAAGACTCAGACATGCAAACATTAAGACAATGTAGAATTGACGTAAGAGGAGATAACAGACCAGAAGAGCATCCAGAACAGGCTGACCCATGTATAGATGGTCCCAGGGTTTATGCCAAAGGTAGCAGTACAGCAGTAGTGAAGGTGGTATAAAACTGAATGTCACCTTGCATACCATACTCACATCCCCTGCCAAGGTGAATCATAACTCCACATGTGAAAGCTTCCAGAGATGATGGAAGAGAATAACTTCATGGTTTGGGGACTAGACAATGATTTTACCAAACAGCATAAAAAGAAAAAGAAAAGACTGATAAATTGGAGTACTTTAAAATTAAGAATTAAGAACTCCTGGCCACGAACAGTGGCTCACACCTAGCCCTCTGTGAGGCTGAGGTAGATGGATTGCTAGAGCTCAGGCTGAAACCAGTCTGTGCAAGAGTCTCCATTACAAATAGAAAACCTAGCCGGGCATGGTGGCATACACCAGTAGTCTTCACTAGTGGGGAGGCTGAGGCAAGAGGATTGCTCAAGACCAGGACTTTGAGGTTGCATTCTACCAGGGATGACAGAGTGAGACTGTCTCTCCTCCCCTCCCAAAAAAGAAAAAGAAACTATGAACTCTTATTCATTAAAAGATCATTAGAGTAAAAATTCAAGTCAAGGCTGGGAAAAGATATTTGCAATACTCTTAAAAAGGGGATTGGGGAGGCACCTGTGGCTCAGTAGGTGGGGGGCTGGCCCCATATACTAAGGGTGACGGGTTCAGGCCTGGCTCCAACCAAACTGCAATAAAAAAAACAGTCGGGCATTGTGGCGGGCTCCTGTGGTGCCGGCTACTCAGGAGGTTGAGGCAGGAGAGTCGCCTGAGCCCAAGAGTTGGAGGTTGCTGTGAGCTGTGAGGCACCACGGCACTCTACCGAGGGTGATAAAGTCAGACTGTCTCTACAAAAAAAAAAAAAAAAAGATTGTATCAAGGACTGAGTATACAATATACAGAGTTCATCTTTAGAATATGCAGTTAACTTCCACAAATTAGTAAGGAGAAGGCAGATTAACTCCAAAGAAATTGGGGAAAGATATTTGAATATGCTAATCCAGAAAGTGGATATCCGAATGCAAAGTAAAACTATAATGAAAGACCATCACACAGCCATCAATCAGATAGGCTAAAATTTCAAAAATCTACAATGCAAGTTTCAGCAACAATGCAGTGCCAAGGAGATTCTCACATATAGCTGGGGGGGAGGGGACAGTGGAAATTGGTTTAGCAGAATTTATCAAAGTTGACCATACTCACACCAGTGATCTCCATTCATAGGCATACACACTAAAGAAATTCATGCCCATGTACTCCCAAGGATGGGCAAAGATGTTCACAGAAGCACAGGCTGTAATAGCTAAAATAACAAAAACAATCCTAAGTCCAACAACATTAGAATGGCTCAATAAATTGTGGAATATTCATACAACAAAATGCCATATAATAATCAGCATAAATAAACTACACTACAGGAATCAACATGAATACCACACACATACTGAATGAAAGAAGTCAAGCACAAAATGACACTATTATACAGTTTCATTTAGATTAAATTAAAAACCAGGCAAAACTAATCTGTGATATTGGAAGTTAGGAGTGGAGATACTTTTGGGAAGAGGCAGGGCTTAGGAGACAGTCAGGAGATGCTTCTGGATATTAGCAGTATCCCGTGGCTTGGTTTAGGTGATCGTTAACATGGGTTATCCCCTTTGTGGTAATCACTGGGCTGTGCACTTTCTTATGTGTGCTGCATATTAATACATTTAAAACCAAAAGGAAGGGGAAAAAAGCTAATGGAACCATTTAATTTTAATATCATAAAAATGTTTAAAGCCATTGGAACCCCCCCAAAACATATCCTGTGTATACAGATGAAAGGCTTTTGAAAATTACAGAAGGGGGCTTTGGGATATTTTCAAGATCATTAAAGGTGAGTACCCTAATTTTTTGATATCAAGTTATATATTTGAAAGATGGGTGAGAACCTGGGTGGCCTACCAATAGGCTGGACCAGACGTCAGTCAACCAGGGCTCCCCTGGCTGTTTGTGTAAACAGTTTTATTGGAACACAGCCACACTCATTTGTATACATTGTTTACATGTTGTCATGCTTCAGTGGCAGAGTTGAGACTCCGTGGCATGAAAGCCTGAAATATTAACTACCTGGCTCTTTACAGAAAAGGTGTGTGGATCCCTAGACTGGATGGTCCTCGTGTCCAATGTAATCTTCCTAGTAAGGAGAAAGAGAATACCCCGGAAGACTGGAAGGAGATTACTGTCTATTGGAAATATTTTAAAGCCTAGGATTATTTTATTCAATGTAAATTTCAATGTCACTCTGGTTGAGTGACCAGACTTTCTCTTCTCTGTTAAGAACTATCAACACTTCTTCAGTCTCATAATCACTTTATAAATTAAGAGTTTTAAATTGCTACAAGCCACTATTCTCTAAGTTGTTAGCTGTGGTGGTTCTTTGTCACTCCAATACTTACTGTTTTCAACAGTGGTCCTGAACTTAGCACTTTTGAAATAAAAAAATTTTTTTGAATCTTTTGTATTAACCTGGATGGAGATGAAAAACATTCTTCTCAGAAAAGTATCACAAGAAAGGAAAAGCAAATATTCAACATACTCAGTACTAACAAGAAGCCAGTAGATGATCTAATTCATGTCCACACAGAAGAAAAACACATTTCAATTCAAGTTGGGGGGAGGGGGAATGAGAAAGGGGAGAAGGGCGAAGGGATTGATGTGCTCCCACTGAATGGGCACGATGTCGGGGTGTACGGCACACCTTTTGGGTATGGGACAAAACTACAAGAGGAACTCTACCTAACAAATGCAAATATTGGGATTTGGTTGGTTGTACCCTCACATTAACCTGAAATTTTAAAAAAAGAAAACCATTTTTTTAAATTAAATTAAATAATAAGGAAGAATGTCAATGAAATTAGCCAAATTCAAGAGATTTTTTTTCCCCTTTGCTCAGAGAAATTTCTAGTACTAGGAAGAAAACTCTGAGGACATGATAATGTCTTTGCCAAATCAGTTTTGATACTGGGGAAACAATCTTTCCTTTAAGATGACTTGATGATGCTGTCTTTATCTCCAAGCCACTGCTGTCAATGGGACTTGGTGAAAGCCTCTGAGAGCTTCCGCTTATCTACTTTAACCGTAAGTCTGTTCTCAGGGAAGTCAGCAATTATCATGGTTTGAAGATTTTTCCTCTCTCAAACTCAAACTTAATGCCCAATATGGCAGTACCAAGGGGTGGAGTCTCTAAGAGGTGCCTGGGTCATGAGGGATCTACCCTCATGAATAGATTAATCCATTCATTCACGGATTGTCATGGCACAGGACTGGCAGAGGAGGAAGAGAGATCCGAACCAGGACACTCAGCCCCTAATCATGTGATGCCCTGGGCTGCCTCAAGACTCTGCAGAGGCCCTACCAGCAACAAGGCCCTCACTAGATGTGGCACCACAATCCTGGACTTCTCAGCTTCCATCAGCTGTTAGGAATAAATTCCTTTTCTTTATAAATTACTCAGTTTCAAGTATTCTGTTACAAGCATCCGAAACCGGACTAGGAAAGCAACCAAATGTCAAATGTGGTCAGCTCATGTCACATTTCCACCTCCACTTCCTTATACTGGCAACAAAGCCCTACACTCAACCTTCTGCTCTGGTTCATCAACAATTTTAACCTTTTGACTCTGACCAATGCTGATGGCATTCAAACAATATGTTTATTCAGTGCAAACGATGGCTTTAGGTATTCAATACAAGGTATTCCTTTGGTAGCACCTTGGTGCCTTCCTCTCACAAGCAGGAGCTGAAGAAAGCAGATGACCTGGGTTGTTGCACAATGAGAAGCAGCCAGGCTAGCCAATTACTCCCAGAAGGAATGGGTCAGATCAAATTCATTAAAACCAAAGACAACATTTTTCTAATAGTCATGGGAAAAAAATCCCCAACTTGGAAATGGTGAAAGGATGACCATGTATTGTTTCAATGTCATGCTGGAGCACGTGTGAGACATCCCCTTCAAGGATTCTCTCATTCTTCAGGGCTGTATACCTTCATATGACTTACTAGCATTGGGTAGAATATTTATACCCCGTAAGGGTAGATGTTAAAACTTTAAGTGATATAAACTAATAGAATTACTTCGATATACAAATGACACCTCTTCAGGAGAAAAGGCAATATCAAAGGTTAGTTCTATCATCCAGTAAGACATTATTACCTGGTTTTGTCTTTGTCCTTGCAACTATTCCAGCATTGTCTTGCTGCCTACACATAGTAGCCTGTGGAATTTTCTTTGAATCAACTTTACCTTTCTTTTGTTTTATTTCTTTACTGAGTGAAATGAATATTTAACATGTATTTGTTTTGCATTTGTAAGTCATGTATTTACTTTTTGAAATTATTATTTGATACTAGATGTCCTTTAACACCTACAGGTTTAAAATTAACCATTATGCTCTAGGACATGAATTCTCCTTTAGGAAACAGCCCCAAGGACATGATATTTACTGTGAAGAGGTGGTGTGGATACGTTTGTTCACTAAACCATGCAGAACTTTTCTCAATGATGATCCAGGGCAAAATTTTCCTTCAGGTGTTATCACGGTGCATAGTTTTGCTTTCACTGAGCTAGTAATCTGTGTGTTTGTGTGAGTGATCTGTGTGCACCCATCAGTTCACTCTTAGGATATGTTACTAGACAGCTTAAAGCCAAATGTATGGCCTACTTGCTATTTCCAATGTTACGGCACACATTTTCTGGAATAACCATATTTTTGGCTTTCTTATATGTTAAGTTTCAATTTGCCTAGATATCATCACTTGGGGGAAAAAAAACACCAAAACCCTGTACTTCCAAACTGTAAACTGCCTTACATCCTTTTCCAAGTAAGCTCTACCAATCACCAGAAGTACTCCAGTATCCCCTTTGCACCTCTGCTCCTGCCTTCTCAACAGACCATCTCTGCTGACACTGTTTCTTAACAAAACTCAATTAATCCTTCCAGGCCCACAGAGACACCTTTTCCCCCCTCTGTAAAATTTCTGTAGATCTCAACCAGACATGCTCTCCTTGAACCTTTGGAACACATTCTCTTTAGTTACTCAGGAGCATTTACATGCTGCCTTATGTTATAGCTCTTGTGTAACTGGCTTCTCCCATTCCAGTGCTGGATCTTAGAGGACAGACTAGTCAGTCACATGGTCGCACGAGTGTTACCAGGCGGATCTTATGATACTTGGCACACAGTATGCAGTGTACTGAACAAATCCGATTGAAGGAAGGAAGCAGGAAGTATAAAGGTAAATGGTCCTTAAACGCATAGCACGCTTTCATTTATGAGTGCCTCTTCTGGCCGGGAACAGAGAAATAAAGCCATGGAGTCTGCCTTCTCTGAGAATCACCATTTAATAAACCTGATCAGGTAATCACTGCCTGGCCTTGTTTCAGGTGCTGACTATGTGAGGCTGAATAAACAAGTATGGTGCCTAACCTCCTGCAGCTTAGATAATAAACTAAGCATGGAGCTAGAACTGTAGTTAAGTTCTATAAAGTTGTAGAACAGAATGGCCTATTCTAGATGGTGGGGAAAGGGCCGAAGGTAATCAGGAAAGGTTTCTCCCAAGAAGTGCCATCTGGACTGAGGCCAGGAAGATAAGTAGTTAACTAAGTTAAAAAACAAAACAAAACAAAAACAAAATGGGAGTAGATGTGCAAAACTGTGAGGGAGAAGAGAAATTGGCCAATTCCAGAAAGAGAAGGACGCCCAGTGCACTGGAAGCAGAGTAAGCAATGCAAGCCTAGCCCTGAAAGGCTCTGTGGACCACAGTAATAAGTCTGAATTTTATCAGAAGTATATTAGAAAGTTAAGAAAGAGCCTTAAGCAGGACAGTAAAACTAAGTGAAAATAGATTTTAAAAAAGCAGTAAAGATGTCAAATGCTTGGACAGGTGGTAGCAAATGGTGAGAGGTTCTGGAATGAAATGAAATGAAATGGCAAAAGACCTTATATGGGCTAATGGGTTGCCAAGATCAGAATTAGAAATTCCATTTCCAAAGGATGGAGGGGAAAAATCAGTGAAAGATGGTAGTAAGCAAACGGCTCAGGCATGTTGTAAGTAGCATTTAAACGTAGTAGAAGCTTTTATGCTTAACAGATCCATCCTAGAACCTTAGAGGGTATGAGATGCCCCAGGGGGATTCTGACAAAGCTAAAAGGCTAAGAAAACTAGAATGAAATTACATACCTTTGAAGGTAAGTTTCTAAAACAAACATCGAGCTTCAGTCTGGATCAGTGTTTCTCATATTAGGGTCCAGGAACACACCATCTTAACATCATTTTTTCAATTGTGGCTGTGAGCCAGCTGATCATCCCCAGGACTGGATACCCTGCTCTTGCCTTTCTTTACTCATCAAATTAATTGGGGTGCCGCCAAGGATCACGTATAGTGATGATTCTGAACCAGCTCTAGGACCATCACTGAGGAGGGATCATATCCATCTCTGCAAGGGGGTCCAGCTATTTGTAATGCAAAGCCAGGACAGAAAACCACAGTGACTTGTAACACAGTGTTTCTCCAACTGGGGTGCCAGTATTTTCTCAAGGGCTTTTCAGGGGTCAAAACACCATGGCCATTGAAGAATGAAGCCCATGACACCCCTGACAGCAAGGAGGAGCTTGTAGGTATCTCTCTACTTACAACACCAAGTGGAGTTGTGGGAAACACATTACTCGAGGATAGTCAAACCACTGTTCACCTTAACAAAGACATTCCAGATATGCTGAAAAGGATCCAGAGAGAGCATCTTATCTGAACATACCACTTCACAGATTAGAACAAAAGCTACTCCAAATCCAAGACAGAAAGCTGACCTCAGCATAACAGACTCAAAACATAAAGCAAAAACCTGAAAGCCACGACTTGCTAAGTTTCATAAATGCAATATGGGAAGTCACACAGTCATTTCAAAATTCAGTTTTGAGATCAGTTTTGAGCATCCAAGACTACTTAAAAACTGTAATAGAACAAAACTCAGCCAGCTTTTCTTTCAACTTGCCTGTAAATCAAGGAACTGTGAGCTAAAGTTACAGTGGCATGTTCTGTTTTCTGCCCATGTCCCTGCTTTCTGTATTAGGACACTTCAGTGACATCCTGCCCTGGCAATAATCCAGCTTTTGAGGCACGCCCCCTGATCCTGAGTCATTTGGGCTTAGAGTAGCCACAGTTTCTAACATGGACTTGTTAAACAGTGATGTGTGTAGCACTGAAGACTGGGGTGAGGTGCCATCCCAGGCTGTCACGTTATCACACCTACTATATAATCAAGAAAACCCAGTATGTTAACTGCTCATTAAATGATCATCAGAAAACCCCTTGTGAAAACTGGAGAATATGCAACTTAGACTATAAGCTACACAGTCCCTTCAATGGTGAATTTCTATGGACAGTGATTAATATAATGGAAAAAAATCCATTCAGCCACTTATTGATGAAACTTGACCAGAAAATGGCAAGTGGAGTGCTTTCCAAGTAGCAAATTTACTAGGGCAACCCCCTTTCCCCCAAATAAAACCAAACCAAAGCACCGCTCAGATCGAGACCATTTTTACACCGCCCTGTCTTCTTGGTTGTTATAAAGCTTTGACATTTTAGAAGCTGTCAGAAGTAGCTTGCCATGATCTTAGAACTCCAGGCCCATCAAGTAAGGTTTATTTGGGAAGCTGAAGCATATAAATCAAATTTATGACAGGAAAAGGGAGAACTTGTTTTCTACTTTCCCTTTAAAGTCCACAAAATACTGGTTCAAATCATAGAATGTGGAAACTGCATCCAAAGTGACACTCTGTAGAAGATGCTCTGAGCTGTGTGGCTGTGTCCCTTCTGTGCCATCATAAGACAGACACAAAGAGACGGCCGGGGTAGCAAAGCGCAATCAGAATGCTGACAACACTCTCATTAAACAATGTGATCTTCTGCATGTGACACCTTGATAACATTCACATTATGCTCTCACAGGAAACCCCATGTCACGGCACCATTACAGGTAATGCCAAGAATGGGAAATAGCTACTAAGCCTTGCTGAAAGTGTCATCCAAAGAAGAAAATGCTACAATTACAATGTGAACACGGAATAATTTAAAACATCAGCAAAAAAAAAAACCAAACCAATCTCCATCCAGGTTAAGGTAATAATGTGAGTTACATTCCCACCCTTGGGAAAGGCAGAGTTTCCCTTAGCAGATAAAGTACCAATATAATAATTAAAACTGCAGACACTCCTCACAGGCCATGTCATCTTACTAGCAGATGTAAAGACTTTACTAGGACTAAGTTCGTGTTTTTCAGGGCTTCAAGCGCTTTAGAGACACAAGGAATTGCTGCAGTGATCCCAGACAGCAGCAGAAAAGCTCCTGTGGACCCTGAGGTAGATCTGAACTGTGAGGCTCCCACCTGTAAGAAGCACCCTGGGGGAGGGAGGGGGATCCAAGCTGCCACACGGGGTCTTCACCTCCGACCAAGTCAATGGCTTCTTTGTAATTCTCAAAAACAAATTTTAATTTTATGACTTTCTCATTTATTACTTCAAAGCCAGCAGTTCATCCTTTCCACAGATTACCTCTAAATATGCACCCCCCCCCACAGTATTAAGCACGCTACTTCATTTAAGGACTGAAATACTGTCCTCCTTGGCAGAGGATATTTTTGACAGAAGATGTTTCTCAAAACTGGCTGAGCGGCTGAGGACACAGTCCAGGCTTGTGTCATGAAGGAAGCAGCCGGTACCCACAAGCACATCATGTCCACAGGCTCAGACCAATTGACAAAGACCAATGAACACAGTCGCTTAGACCACCACGGACTCCTGAGTGGGCTTCCTATTTAACATTCTGACCAGGTTTTGGGGGTGGGGGGTGGAAAACCACACACAGCCTCATAGTGGCCTGCATCTTAATCACGTAAACCCAAGTTCAGGAAGACAGTGATACACAATTGCTTTAGTAACCAACAGCCACTGGGTCTGCTATCTGCTCATCCACCTTGGACTTCCTTGACTTCTGAAGACCACACTAGGGGAGCCGCACTGGGCAGTGGTCACCCTCCTAACCGTGCTGCTGCTGAGAATGGGCTCGCAGTAGGGAACTGATGGCACAGGACTGCAGTGGACATCTCCATCTCAGTGCAAACTGGACTCTGTGACAGTTTCTCAGTGGGGGGTGGCACGAGAGGGGGAGACAGTCTAAGCAGCTAACAGGGTCCTATGTACAACTTGTAGTTGTGCAATGAGGCACAAAGTCATTTACACCTTTTTCTCCAGGCAACATCCTCCCTTGCCACACAGACATAAATAAGAACTTAAACTGCAGACAGAAATTAGAGATGACTATGACTGTAGTAACTGGGTAGAATTTTAAGGTGTTTTTGAGAACTTAGTATGTTTCCATTAAAAAAAATTTAAGCACAAGCACATCTGTTCAATAATGGCATAGGGAGTGTAGACCAGATGTCATAAATAAACTTGATTATAAACTGTTACCTTCCCAAAAGGGGGGCAAGGAGGTGGCATGGTGAATGGAAGAATAACAAGCCCACTTGCTTTTTTTTTTTTTTTTAGCCCACTTGCTTTGAATAGCAAATACATAGTTAAGAAAATAACCTGACGTAGCAAATACTTTGGAGGTATTGTCTAAAATGTTTTCTTAGTATTTCCTATTTTGAATACCTCTGCAGATCCTATTTATATTGCCTCCTTATCATTGGGGGAGATGCGTATTTACCACATTGGGGTAATTATTTTTATATAGTGATCATTTATCTCATTAGATGGCACCATTCCACAAAGAAGTGTAAGGTCTGTACCAGGTCTGTTATAATTTCTTTAAAAACAGTCTGGTATTCTGCTCTTGTCCACAGCACAAGGCTTAACTCCCACCACTTGGACTGCCTGGCTTCTGGGCTGGGGTGGGCATGGGCCTGGCTCTGCCAACTACAGTGCTACTCGAATGGATCCCTACAAGAGCTCTCTCTTCTATATCCATCCTGTCAGGTTATGATCACCTAGAAGTCAGAGGCTTGGTGTTACTAGGCTCTGACTTCTCTGCATCTTGTATGGAGCCTGGCACATGGTAAATGTTCAATTTACATGAAGAGGCAGGGAGAGTCCAGAACTCCCTGTCAAGAACTGGTTGTCAACATACTAAATTAGAAACTAAAAGCAAGGTTTTGAAAAATGCCTTAAAACCAGAAGAAAAACTGTTTCAGGAACTCACAAGCCACAAAAGAGGAGTTAATCAGAAGTCACCAACTGTGCTGAACCTAAGGAAAACGAATCAAGTTCTGAGATTCAGCTGTAGGGTCCAAAGCTTTCAAAGACGGAGAAGGGGGGGGCCCTCAGGGCCCACCAAGACCAGAGGCTCCATGGGAGAGTGAACAGGAGCCTTCTTCCCTGCGACCAGATGCGTGCATTTCAGTTAGACGACTATGTTCTTTCAGTGTTGTGTGCTGATGCTTAATGAATGCTTTAACTTTATTTTGCCCTGATAAAATAATATAGTATTAGTTTCCATTAATACGGTAATTCTGAAGAGACATCAAGATGAGCCATCAAAGAACATGTTTTCATTTACTCAATACATCCAGTGGCCACTTACCATGTGGCTGGTTGTAGAAAAACTAAGATGAAATGTCTTGGGTTCTTACTCTCAAGAAGTTCTCTTGTGCGTCAGGGATGCAGTTGTGCCATTTTCTTTTCTTTCTTCTTTTTTTAAAGACAGACTTAGATACAGGCTAGAGTACAGTGGCATCATCACGTCTCACTGCAGCCTTAATTCTTACACTCAAGCAGTCCTCCTGCCTCTGCTTCTGCCTCCCTGGTAGCTGAAACTACAGGTATAAGCCATTATATCTGGCCATTTTTTTCCTATTTTTAGTAGAGACAACATCTCGCTCTTGCTCAGGCTGGTCTTGACCTCCTAAGCTCAAGCAATCCTCCTGCCCTGGACTCCAGAGTGCTAGGATCACTAGTGTGAGCCATTGCATCAGGCTCCATTTTTGTTTGCTTGTTTAAGCCAATGTGAAGTTCAGTTTCACTTGAGATGAGCAAAAGTCTTGACTAATATACAGTAGAACCTCCATAGTGACAACCTCCCTAAGTTCATCTGATTTTCATAGACCAGACATATACCACAAGTACATTTCAGCACAATATGCATAGTTCCTTATGTTGGTCACATTCGTATGCTGACCAGTTTTTTACAGTCCCTTGAGTAGTCAACTTACAGAGGTTCTATTGTAGTACTACTGATCAGTAGTGTGAATTATGCTTATAAAAAAAATTCATTGGTCATTGTAAATGACCTGCTAAAATTCACTATCATTGTGAATGACCATTTTCCTGCTAAATCTGTTAGTCACTGTCATCATGACTGGTTTCATTTATAAAATAAAGATTCTCTAAAAGAGAAAGAAGAATGTTGGCAGAACTTAATACAGAACAAAGGCAAAAGCATAGCATGCTTAGAAGTGAGATTAGATAGCCTGTACCCAGTATATACCAAGATGCTCAAACTTAGATACTGGATGCCATTAGAGATATATTCTAGAAGACCAGCACCCCACTCTATAAAAACAATAAAAATGGGAATATAAAAGTTAAGAGTGGACTTGTAACATGTGTTCAGCTCCCACTCACACATGCAGCAACAAGAGCAAATATTAATAAATAAAAACAGAATTTAACCTGAAATGTGATTTTTGCCCCTTCTGTTCTTATACCAGTTAATTATAAAGTTCAAAAGGAACAAGAACTATAGTTAGGAATACCCCTTTTATTACATCTGAATTGAAGATTCCAAATTTCTTTTAAATTATACTTTATAAAACTCCAAGTTAATGAAATCTATTTTGAGGTATTCAGAAGTGGGCAGGAACTATAAATTAATGAAAATTTATTTGAGATTTTTCTGGTTTCTTAGGGCAGGCACAAGACAGCCCTAATCCAATCAGAACCCCTACTATGGAAAGATGAGCCCATACGCAGGCCAGAGGACCATTACATCACTGAACCTTTGTGAGATGCTCCCTTTAGAATTATGCACACCACAGCTCAAGCATGCAGAGATCAGGACATACACATTCATGACATCTTCATTTGACACTTTGATCAAATTACATTATCCAGAAGGAAAATAGCCAAGACATATATAAAGGGAATTAACAGAATAAATGCAAACAGTCAAGTAATCTGTGAAAACATGAATCAATACTCAGCCTTTTGGCTAAGATCAAGCGTAAACTTAAAACCACAAAAACTTAAAACTTTCTACCTTCTCATCTGGCAGATATTGAAAAGTGAATTAAAATGTTGTTTAAGAATAATGGGCCAGGCATGGTGGCTCACATCTGTAATCCTAGCATTCTGGGAGGCTGAGATGGGAGTTTGAGACTGGCCTGATTAAGAATGAGATCCAGTGTGTACTAAAAAACAGAAAAAATTAGCTTGGCATGATGGTGTGGCCAGTAGTCCCAGCCACTTGGGAAGCTGAAGCAGGAGGATTGCTTGAGACCAGGAGTTTGAGGCTGCAGTGAGCTATGATGATGTCCTTGCACTCTAGCCTCTAGCCAGGGTGACAGAGCAAAACTCTGCCCCCCCCCCCAAAAAAGGAAATGGGCACTCACAATCTTCACAGATTTTTTAGAGGGCAATTTAGTAATATCTTTCAAAATCTTAAATCAATTAATGGCCTTGCATTTTGCTATAGTTTAAAATAGCAAGTTGCCAACTAACTCAAATTCTTCAGGGAAAAGACCTCTGTCTGTCTGTAAGTGTATAAGTATATGCGGGAGGGGAGGAGAGAAAGTAAATGAAGCAAATGTAAACAGCTGGTGAATCCAGGTAAAGAGAAGCATATGAGTGGGTGGTTTTTGTGTTAGTCTTGTAACTTCTCCCTAAGTATGAAATCACATTGATAAAAAGGTTAAAACTTCCAAAAAAAATGAGTTGAGCCTTAAACAGAAAGTTCTCCAAGACTTGATGTTAAAAGAAGAAAGCAAATTCCACAACAATATATGTAGCACTGGCTCATATAAAAAAGTATAAATAGATGGGGAAAGACACAGATGAAGACGTAGAAATGATAGACATTACACGATAAATGCTCTCTCTGGGGAATTTGGTATTCTGATGAAGGGAGGTAATGGTGAATTTTCATATTCTGCTCAAAATGTTTCTAAATTAACTATGTAAAAGTTATGGTGTTCATTTATTAATTCTGTTTAAAGCAGGATGTATATTAACATTTCCGTAGTTATAACATCAATAATCATTTATTTATGGGAGAAAACTCTCCATGTCTGTAGCTGTGGTTCTCACCTACCAGATGTACCCAGTGGGATGTGAAGGGTGGGTTTGTGGCATCAAAGGACACTATGACTTACTACAATGGCCTGAGGTCATTCCTAGCATCTTCAGGGCAGGCAGGGCCAAGAATGCCAAATGGAGCCGTGCCCAGGCCCAAATGCTAGAGCACCCCCTGCTGAGAACACTGACACAGAATCCTTAATATCACGCATGAGCCATGCACACTGTAAATAAACACAAATCTTCCACAAGAATGAAGTAGAGCTATTTGTGTGAATTTGAAAAATATCCAAGATGTATCAAAATTTAAAAAATTGAAAAATCAAAACCAATCACAAGTTGTTAGAGCCATACAAGTATGATTATATTGATGTATTTAAAAGATGTACATGCTGGATACATTAACACAATTTTTTTTCTTTTTTAAGACAAAGCTGTTGCCCTCAGTAGAGTGTCATGACGTCATAGCTCACAGCAATCTCAAACTCCTGGGCTTAGGAGGTTCTCTTGCCTCAGCCTCCCAGTAGCTGGGACTACAGGCCCCTGCCACAACACCCGGCTACTTTTTTTTGTTGTTGTTATTGCAATTGTCATTGGTTGCTTTAGCTAGCCCAAGCCAGGTTCAAACACTCCAGCTTCAGTGTATGTGGCCAGCACCCCCTACCTACTGAACCACAGGCACCACCCACAATTTTTAAAAGAAAAAAACTGTTAATGGTGCCTATCTCTGGAGAGTGGAAAGAAGAGTATCAGAGGGAATAATATGAAAACAATTAGATATTTTAGTTATTTTATAAGGTTTTTTTTTTTTTGAGACAGAGTTTTACTTTGTTACCCTCAGTAGAGTGATGTGTCATCATAGCTTACAGCAGCCTCAAACTCTTTGGCTCAAGCAATTCTCTTATCTCAGCCTTCCAAGTAGCTGGGACTACAGGCACCTGCCACAATGCCCGGCTATTTTTTGTTGTTGTAGGTGTCATTGTTTAGAAGGCCCGGGCCGGATTTGAACCCACCAGCCCCAGTGTATGGGGCCAGTGCCCTAACCACTGAGCTATAGGCCCTAAGCCTTATTTTATAAGGTTTATTAAAAACAAATTACAAAAACCTAAAGACAATTTTAAATCAAGATATACTAAAGCTAAACAATCTCAAGATAGAACAGGAACTATATATATACAACTACAAAAATCTAAAATAGACTCTGGGCTGGGAGTAGTAATGCCGGTAATCTTAGCACTTTGGGAAGCTGAGGTAGGAGGATTGCTTGAGGCCAGGAGTTCTAGACCACTCTGAGCAGCGTAGTGAGATTCCGTGTCTATAAAAAAAAAAGTTAGCTAAGTGTGGTGTTGTGCATCTATAGTCCCAGCTACTTCAGAGGCTCAGGTGAAAGGACTGCTTATGCCCAGGAGTTTGAGGTTACTGTGAGCTGTGATCATGCCACTGCACTCCAGCTCAGGCAACAGAGAAAGACCTTGTCTCTAAAAAATAATGAAAAAAGTAAATAAAATATTCTTCTGTAAACAGAATTTAGTATATATATTTTTAATTTCCTACCTTGCTCTGTAAAACCACAAACTTGTAATATGTAGTATAGGACAATAAACTACAAGAAGATGTGCCAGATTACTGGGCTCCAACCTGAAGTTACAATTCAGAAAGTTGAAGTGGGACTGCATTTCTAACATGTTCTCCAATGCTGCTGGTCTGGGCACCATACTCTTGAGAAGCTGGCACAGGAAAAAACACAAAAGGAAAGTGGAAATGAAGAGAAAACTCACTCATTTCTGCAATCCCGGCTGAAGCGGATCCCAAGGAACTTGGGAGGCCGAAGCGGGTGGATTGCCTAAGCTCACAGGTTCAAGACCAGTCTGAGTCGGAACAAGATTTTGTCTCTAAAAATAGCCGGGCGACGTGGCAGGTCCCTATAGTTCCAGCTATTTGGAAGGCTGAGGCAAGAGAATAGCTTAAGCCCAGGAGTTTGCAGTTCCTGTGAGCTCTGATGCCACGCACTCTACCAAGGGTGACAAACTGAGACTCTGTCTCAAACAAGAGAGAGAGAGAGAGAAAACTCAACAGTCATCATATCCTGAGTTAGCTTCTAGGCTAGAAGGAGACTCTGAAGTTGGCTCAATGGGCAAACACTGCCCAAAGTCCTAACCATCCCTGAAAATACCATGAAACACTTGAAGTACAATAGAGAGAGTGGTTAGTGGCCAGACGGGGCAGTGCACAGAGCCCACACCTGGCTCCTCCTGTTGGGATACATGCTAGTCAAGAGCTGGCTGGGGTTATTCCCTAAACTTCTGATGGTAGTCAGAATATGCAAGCCCCAAATAAGCCACTTGGCATCTGAGCTATTCTGAGCTGAAAGTAGCTGAGAAGCAACAGATGCAACCAGAACTCTCTGCCTTCCCCATTTTCTGCCTAAAAGTGGGGCATAAATTTCCATTTGTAAAGGTATCTTCCCTTTGTGGACCAGGAAGAGGAAAACTCAGTGTCAGAGAGATGGGACCAAGATGAGTCTGCATAAGCAAACTAAAATAAAATAGCCTTTATCTTCCATTAGTTTCCCCATAGATGTACCTCCCATATTTTACTAGTCCCTAGACACCCCCCTCTTTCCTTTGTCTAGTCACTTCTCTACAATTCATCATTCCTTGTTAAAATAGTGTATTAAGTTGTCCAGCCTATCCACTTCTTTGGGGGTTCCTCTTTTCTGTGGTGCCTCCCTCTTCTGCACAGAAAACTGAAAACACCAATTAAGTGTATGTGCCTTTTTCTACCGGCTTTTTTTTTTGCCTTTACTTTATTTATTTTATTAAATCATAGCTGTGTACATTAATGCAGTCATGGGGCATAGTGTGCTGTTTCTATACACAATCTGAAATACTTTCATCAAACCTTTTTTCTACTGTTAATGCGTCTTTTGTCAGTATAACTTGCAGGCCTCAACTCAAGTACAAACATAAGAAGATAGAGGAAACATTTTTCCCTGTCCTACACTTCTCAGGCTAGATGTAATTGTTACATTTAATTCATTTTTACATAAAGCAGGAGATATAATTACAAACAGAAAGGATGCTGATATGTTAAAGAAAACTGCATCAAACGCTCTGGAAAGGTTCCAGGGGTGTCCAACCTGCGGCCCATGGGCCACATGCAGATTATGTGAGGACATTTTTGCCTAACTGTCCTTTTTTGTTGTTCATTAGTTTTCATTAGTGTTTGTATATTTAATGTGTGGCCCCAGACAACTGTTTTTCCAATGTGGGACAGAGGGGCGAAAAGGTTGAGCCCCTTCTGTCTAGATTAAGAACTGCTGTCAGACCAGGTATGAGAAAATGGGAACAATAAAAAAAAACTAAGACTATGCCTTCAGATTTATGGCTATCTAGCTCTTACTCTGGTTTAAAGAAATGCAAACTGGACATAGTAAACAATGCACTATGGGTGTGCTTCCCACAGAGGACTTTGACCAATGGACCCATGCTGAAAGAAAAGGGTTTGGATCCTTAAATAAGTAGCAAATGCAAGTCCCTTTTAAAAGGTTCCATGTCAATGATGGGCAAATAACTGCACAATGAAAATAAAATGATGATGGTCTACTGGGATTTTTTTCTTGGTCATTCAGATTAGGACAGTTTGTATATTGTTAAAGGTTTCTGGGGGCAACCAACTTTTTCTACTAACTGACTGATCTGCTGGTCTAGAGCAGCTTCTCCCTGGCTTGGTGTCTAGAACTCAGCACTGGAATTCTTTTTTTTTTTTAATATATTTTTTTAAACTTTTATTTATTTATTTATTTGCTGGTTTTGGCTGGGGCTGGGTTTGAACCCACCACCTCCGGCATATGGGACCGGTGCCCTACCCTTTTGAGCCACAGGCACCACCCAGCACTGGAATTCTTAACCACACGCAGGCGTGAGGACTACTGAGGCCGCAAGGAACCGGGAACACATCTGCCGCTGAGTGATCCATGTCATTCTGCCTAAAGATACCTACCACATGTCTAGAAAGGGGATGAGGCAACATTTGGTTGCCTCAAAAGTCTGCTTCCCTCTGGTTCGATTTTTACCTTCTGGAACCGTTCTATGTACAAGCGGGTTATTCTTGTGAGAGACAGGTGGGGTCACGCCAAGGAAGCCTCTAGCACAGAGCGTTATACAGGAGGGGCCGACAAGTGTTCCTTAGTTTCAAATTGAAATCTTTTTTTGATCAAAACTGCACGCACACTTAAAAAAACTGCTTGTTTGCTCTAAAGTCACCTCTTCTCTGGTGGATATTACCTGTTGTGGCTGTATTGAGTGGCTACTGCCTGTGGGCACTGGTCTCCCAACTTCTTAAACTTCCCTGGGGTAAGTTCCAATTTCAGTGACTAAATAACAAATGGCCCTAAAGGGCCACAGGGTCTCTTTCTAGAGGGGAGTTGCTGAGTTGGTGCTTAAGCTTCTGTGATAATCGGAGAAAAGGGAGATTGGAGGCAAGTTGTCCTGGGTGCTTTTCTCCAGGGAGCTTCCTGTGGTTGCAATCTTCAGGGGATGGAAAGTATGCTAAAATATCTCATTTTCCTACCAAATAAATATGTTGGCTCATGACTTGAAATAAAGATGCCAACCCTACATGATAACACTGAGCAGGTTTACCCTGATATTTTAAAAGTTTGCTAATAGCATTTTCTTAATTTTATACTTAGGGAATTATATACTGGATGAATTATATACAGGACTTCATGAAAGAACATAAGTCATGATAATCCAATGTTTAAAAGCAATTACTACTTTTGTAAGATTAATTCACCGGGCAATTAAAAAGAGCAAAAATCATCATTAACATGGTAAAGAGTAGAAAGAAGATGGCTGCATCACTTAAAATTTAAAATTTCTCACATTTCTGAGTGAAGCAATATATTCATCTTTTAAACTTTGTTTCATACTTAAAGTAATTAAAAGATAACACATATGGTCATTCTATAAAAGAAATTGAGTGTGTGTGAAAATACTTCAGAAAACACTGACTCTCTGGAATAACCAAGTACCTATTGTTTTCGGCTGCAAAAATATCCATAATAATACACACGATTAATGTTTTGAATAGGAGATAGTTCATTTCCCAAAGACTCCACCAGTTTTTGCATCAATTAGTTTTAGGGGGAAAAACATCAGTTTTCTCAGTTAGCTCTAAAATTAATAAAGAAAGTAAAAACAAATGCTTTAATGACAACTGAGTGTGGAACCACAATCTAACAGAGCTTCAGTGTTACTTCCCTTTATTCAGGGAACATGTGCTTCCCAGGGCAAAACGGTGTCTTTCCAGAATGTCTTTGCTTCTGGCCCACAGAGCTGCAGCATTTCTTCTCCCCTGCTTGCTCCTCCATACAGAGGCCACAAAGGACTCTTGCAGGCCTTTTCTTCAACGAACCCCCATCCTACTGCAATCATTCCGTCCACAAATATGTGCAGAGCACCTACCATGTGTCAGGAACCACTCTGGGTACAGTAAGGTTTAGTCCTGACAAAACAAAATCCCTTCTTGGAGCTTACATTCTAGTGAAGGGAACAAAAGCCTCTCTCCTCGAAGAGACCAGGGCAGCAATAGCACTAATCCTCCTGCACCTGCAGGTGGCCCAGACACCATCTGCGTCTGCCATCACTTCTCCTTCTCCGGAGAGGATCCTCCAACAGAGGCTTCAGTGGGAGGAGGTGCCTCCCCGTCCTTTCCTCGTTAATCTGCAGCCCGATTTAGATCAAGGCCTTAGGGGATGTCACTCGCCACTGTCCTAAAAAACATTCCTGAGTGGCTTCTATTCCTCTGAGTAGAGATTATATTCTCAGCAGTACAGAGGACTTAGGACTGTATTTGACTAACACTCAGGCAGAAGCAAGCCAAAGGGTCACCAGATCACAGTGGCTGTGGAGAAAGATGACCGTAAGGGCACTGGAAGTACAGTGTCATTCCCACCTCCATCTATCCAACTTTACAAAACAAGGTGAGATAATTTAAGACTCTCTGTTCACACATCCTTTTTGTTTTAACTCAAAGTCATGCTTACAGATGTTTTCAGGAAAAGTCACCAAATCCTTACTTCAACGGAAGAGAAAGGAAAGAAGACTTTTGTTGAGCAGTGTTTCTGTGGTAAAACAGAATGTGGAAATGGAAGATGGCTGCTGGAGGTCACCCTGGAAGATCTAACACACCAGATAACAGGAGAAAGACTGCGTTGAAAGTGGTGACCAAAGCTGGACTTGTGGGTTCCCAGCAAAGGACTAGGCTGCTTAACCTCAATGGGGCAACATTTTGACAATCAGTGGTTCCCCCTTAAAAATGTACAAACACGTAACTTTTGTGGATAAAAGGTGGCCTGAGAACTTTTAGGTTCCCTCAATTAAGAACAACAGCAATAACAACAAAACCCAGGACTATGGTTTCCTAAGAGTAAAGATCAGAAAACTACTGTTAATAGCCAGGCAGCTGATTTTTTTGCCTTTGTGGGCTATACTGTCATAATGACTCAACTCTGCCCTGCAGCTGAAAAGCAGCCACAGACAGTAAGTAAATGAATGAATGTAGCTTTGTCCCAATTAAACTTTATATATGGACAGATACATCTTTTTTTTGGTGACATAACTCTTACTTTGTCGCTCTTGGTAGAGTGCCATGGTGTCACAGCTTACAGCAACCTCCAACTCTTGGGCTTAAGTGATTCTCTTGGCTCAGCTTCCCTAGTAGCTGGGACTACAGGCACCTGCCGCTACACTCGGCTATTTTTTGTTGCAGTTGCCACTATTGTTTTAGCTGGCCGGGGTCAAGTTTAAACCTACCACCCTCTGTATATGGGGCTAGCACTCTACCCACTGAACCACAGGCACTGCCCAGGACAGAGAAATTTTAATTTCTCACATTTTCACACATTAATAGTAATTATTCTCTTGATTTTTTTTAAAGCATTAAAAAATATAAAAACCATTCTAAGCCTGAAGACCATACAGAACCAGGCGGGGGCTGGCTCAGGGCCTGCAAGTCATAGACTGCCTGCCTCTACTCCAGCCCTTGTTTGTAGCACCAGAGTCCAGCACAGTAATGGGCCCAAAGCCATCAGTAAAGACAGAGATGTTTACCCCTCTAGTAGAGGCAGCAAGCAGTGATGGAAAGAACACTGGAAAGGAACCGAGTCACATGCTGTGATTCCCTCTCTGGCCTCAGTTCTTTCTACAACATCACCTTCTCTCTGGATTTCCCTACCTATAAAACAGAGGATGCTATTAGTTGCTTTATAAAGTCCCTTTCACCTCTGAACCTCTATCATCCTTCAGGTACAACAGAGTAAGAGAAAACTGTATTATGAGCAGGCCAATAATATGGAAAGTCAAATCTGAAAACCAGTTCTGACATTTCAGGTGAAGGCAAACACGGGAGCAGGAAGAGGTAGCGTTTGGGTCCAGCGTGTATCTGAGAAACAATGGCAAGATGGCAATTTCCTGTCCAAAGCGAAACGCCACATTTCAGTTCTTATCCTGCCTCATTGCTATACATGGGAGTAAGCCAAGATGAAAACTTGAATGCACCACAGCAAGACAGCTGGAATAATGTCTTAGGTGAACACTTCTCTTCAGCTCCTTAAACAAACCAACGCCATTTTATTTTGTTTACTACTATTGTACAGAGTTTGGGTTGACAGAGACACATAGAAGCAAAGAGGTAATTATAAGACTGCAACACAGACAGCATGAAGAGAAAAGGGCCAGCCGTTCATGAGATGAACAAGAAGGGCAGGCGTGTCGCCTGGTGCCAACACAGGGCGAGGAAGCCAGAGAGCGGGGAAGGGCCAGTCACAGACACGCAGAATATACCAGCTACCCATGTATGTAGTGGGGGCATCCTACCCCCATCCAAGAATTACAGAAAATGAATGGAAGCTGTGGACAGGCAGTAAAAGCAGGGAGACTTACTAGAAAGCCATGGGGGGTAAGAAGTCGCCTAAGCCTCAAGAGAGGAGAGAATTAACCAACAGAATTCTGTAAGCACTGCTGGCCAGTGAGGTGTGCTGAGTGAGGAGAAGGCAGCTCTCTATGCAGGTTGCCAGATATGCTGCCTTGGGAAACCAGCAGGCATGGCACAACCAAGACAGCTGCGGGAGCCAGGAGCAAGAGCAGGTGTGAGAGGAAAGCAGACAATGTTCCTACCCTGGCAAGAGGAGTGATGGTTGTCTCAACAAGCTGCCATCACAGAGGAACAAGCAAGCTCCTGAAGGGCCCACTGAGGTAACAATACTCTCACTGAAAGGCCTTTCTGGTTACTCAAATGAGCAAAATAGGACCAGGACTTCTAAATCAATGTTGGCCATTCTCAGAAAATTCAGGTAGATGCTTAACATGAGACTCAGGGCCTAAGATGAAGAAAGGCGGACAGATAGCTGCAGAAAAATTCTATACAGAAATTACCAACCATAACCTATAATGTTAAAGGAAGTCAACATGGTGGCGGCGTTGTGAATTAAATAGAGACAGCTAGTGCCAATTTAAGGAGAAATGCCAAAGGCGTCAAGTGAAGGAGAAACTGGTGAAGTCTCTCAAAGGCTCCAGGAAACGCCTGCGAGAATTCCCCAGACTCACATTAGCTTGAGGCCTGCTGTCTAAAGCAGGACCTACACCCCCCGGGGATCATCACCAAGGGTGCTGAGTGGTAGCCCAAGGTCAAGGAGGGAGATGCTGCCTCCTGGGCAGCTCACCCAGACACTCACCTTTCCCGTTCACAGCTAAGCCGGTGGCCATGGCTGCAGTTACAGGGCCGGGCACCTGAGGCACTAGTGGGTGTATCCGGGGCCTGCTCCCCATCCTGGCCCGCTCTGCACCAGGGCCCAAAAGAGCTCCGACAGGCTTCTCTGCTGTTACCTCGGGTGCCACTGTGTCTTCCTGACCCTGTTCGACGGGGTCTAATTTCTCAGGGCTCTCATTCTGAAAGCCATCCACTGAGGTCCTGTTCTTAATGGGGCTCTTAGGCACAAGTATCTTGATACCTGACTTTGCTAGGTCCATATTCTTCCGGCTCGAGAGAGATGGAGCTGTGTTTTTCCTGAATTTCTGGCTGGCAGCAAACAACTGGTTGTTTTTAGACTCGTGGTCTTTGCCAATCACTAGCGCCTTAGAAGAGGTTTTAGAAAAGTTGCTGTTAGTGGATCTGGAGATCTGTTTCCTAGCATTGTTTGGAGAGGTCCTGTTTGTTCTGGTTAATGTGCTTTCTTTCTGCTTTTCGGTGTGGCGCCTGTTAAAATCGTGGATATACTCCTCACAGTTCACCAGGTGCTGCTCTGGCTCCCAAGTGTCGTCCTCACTGTCATAGCCTTTCCACCGAACCAAGTACTCTGTCTTCCCTTTTTTGTTTTTCCTTTTGTCAACAATCCTTTCAACCTGTTTATAAAAGAAAAGAAAAAAAGTTTTATTTTTTTTAAAAATGGAAACATTATTTGGAAAAGATACAAGTGTATAGGCAGTCTCTGAGTTACAGACTTACAACTCACAGTTATGAGGCTATTACAGTAAGTCCCTGAGTTACAAACATATGACTAATGTAAAACAAGCACTTATGAACGGAGGCTATCACAGGTAAATGTGCCTGTGGCAACTTACATACAAATTCACCTTCAGAACAAACCTGCAGAACCTATCTCATTTGTAATCCAGGGACTGCCTCAAAAATAAAATACCATGACAGATAACAAAAAAGGATCTTTTCCTCCCCAACCCCAATCATCTGACAATACAACAGTAATAGAATCCTTGGGATTTGAGCAATTTCCTTGAAATTAAGTCAAACAAAATGCTAAAACTGTATGCTAAGAATGTGTGGCTGTACCTTAGGTAACTTACATTTTTGTGGCTCAAGGGGGCTCTTTTGTTATTCTACACTGAAGCCTGACAACCTGAGCTGGTTTTCACAATCATGACTGGAGTAGGGCTAGTCATCTGCAGCTTTGTGACCGGTCATCCTCAGGTTATCAGCAGGAGACACCCAAGCAATAGCCTGGCTGTGGTGACCAGCAACAAGCTCTGAGAGACTGAGAACCTTCCGTGGTGTGGAACTGGTTCACTGCAGAAAACACATGATCTGTCTCACAAGTTTCATTCTGAAGTGCTCAAAACTAAAAAGGTCAACAGAGAACATAATATTTTATTGCAATAAAATGGTCTTGACTGGTCAGGTTATTTATCTTCAAATCCTGGTCTTAATTAATTTTACACTAACACCTTTAAAGAAAGGTGCTGCTAATCTTTGAATTTGATGAGCAACACATTCTTATCAAATTTGTCAATTCACCTCACCTTGTAAGCATGTTACTGTTGCTGTGACAAATTCTACAACCTTACCACCCTAAGTATAAATGGAAGGGAGATCTGTGACTCAACGTGGACAAGAAAATATCTGCCGTAATGCCCCAGATATTACTGGAGGAATGCCTAGACTCTGCTGTTAAGTCTGCAGTTAACATAAAAGCTATCGGCCTGCTACCTGGTAGCAGCGTATGACCCCACACCTTGTAGGCGAAGGCCAATAGCCACACAGCAGTTCTTTAATAAAAAACACAAAGGTCTAAACCTGTCAATTATCAAGAACATTGGTTCCTTTCTGGCATAGTTACAGGTTAGGTTGCATTACGTAACAGTGTACCTAGTTCTCGAACATCCCCAACCATCTCAACCATCCCATGCCAAATACCAACGGAGGCCAATGAGTCCAACTACAGATAACTGCAGCGAATGGGAGAACACCTCACCCCTGTGATTTCTCATCTGTCAAAAAAAAAAAAAAAAATCAAAAAACTTTCTAAAAGTATCTTCCTAAGATACAGAAAATTTCAAGTGTTTAAATGTAGAATAGTCTAAAATTAAATACACATCATTGCTTTCATGCAAAAATCAAATAAGGCAGATTTCACATCTAACAGATCTCCAGTCAATAATTAATGTCAGATCAGCGTATGTGAGTCCACACAGTCCATATCATAGCAAGAAAAGCTTAAAAAGTGGTATCTTCTCCCTGCTCCTTCACTTGTGAATAGTTACGTATAAGGGTGTACTTCAGTGTAAGTAAAAGACATATTTCTAGAAAATTCCACACAAATCAATTTCATGGCAGGAAGTTTAAAAGTTTTAAACGCAAGGGGTAAAGAGATTATGTCTGTCTTATGGGAAAGCTCTGTTTAATGCCCTTCTTCCTTTTACATCAATTTCAACTCCAGCAGTGTTCAGGATACTAAAACCACAGCACCCCTCTTTGCTCTCTTCCATTTCCTTAAAGCTGTAACAGGGGTCCTCTCCCTCCTTTACTGTGCACTACTGGCCCCCCCAAGGGCCAACATCTCTTGAGGCCCCTCTCCAACACTAAGAAGTGGAATGGCAGTGCTTGTTCAGCAGCTCTGGGTGGGTGAGTGTGTGGAGTATTTATACAAACTCAGTGGCCAGACATTTTTAGACATTGAAAGAAGGCTGTCATGGGGGACAAGTTAGACCAGGAGCTGGAAAACTTTTCACAAAGTGCCAAGAGTAAACGTTTTAGGCTTATGGGCCATATAGTCTCCCCCAGCCATTCAACCCTGTTGCTATAGCAAGAAAGCAGCCACACACAACCCTTAACGAATCAGGTGGCATTAAACAAACCTAAAAACTTCCATTACGAACACTAAAATTTGAATTTTAAAATGCTTCATGAATCATGGAATTAAGATTTTTTAAAAAATTTTTCCAACTATTTAAAAATATGAAAACGATTCTTCAGGCTAACCACAGGAGGCCACCATTTGCTGCCTCTGCATCCTAATGTGCAGGAGCGATAAGACATCTGGGTGCAGGCTTGCTGCTCTGCTCATTTTGGGGATGGAAATGGGGTTCAAGCTGATGAGACACATGTCTGACAAACATGACTCTGAAGTGAGAGATCTGAAAGAGTCACACCAACTACTAGACGTAAGATGGTAGGTTTAGTCCAACACACACACCACCAGATGCCAAATACTAACCTCAGGCTCAACGGAGACTTGAGGTCCCCCTGCCCCACTCAAGGACAAATATCCCTCACCCTCTGAAAAGTAAAAAGTCCCACTAATTAGTCTTGTGGCTGTCATACACTTATCTCCCACAAAAAGGCATCAACAAATTGTTAAATACATATCAGAACAGTAATCTTAAAATTATTTCCTGAGCACTTTTATAGTGGTGAGGAAGGACAACCTTTATTATAAGACAAACACATAAATACATCTTTCCTTTCAGTCCCCCTGCTCTCAGACCACCACAAAACTGTTTCTAAAAGCTGTCAATGGACTTTAGCAATCTGCAAGTAGCCTTATGTCAATAGTTACAGAATTTCAATGCAAGGAATTTCACACAAAATAAACCCTTTATAGATGATGGGAAGTACAGAACTGCAGATAAGTTCAACCAAGATTTTTTAAGAAAAAAATAAAGGCAGGCATGAAAAAAATCTCATCCAAATCACTAAGGCACTTTGTTTTTTATAATAACATTACCCATAATCACACATGGAGTAAAATTTTAACTGGCAAATCAAATCATAATAGCCTTCTTTATTTTTACATAGTAAGCCAATCACTTCTTTTTGTTAAAATTTCCTTGTAACAACTCAATAAAATATGACTTTCCTTAACATTACAAAGTTCCCTGGTCATTTGCAAAACAATGAAATTAATTCAAATTCCTAACCTATATGCTTGTTCTATCTGCCTTGAAGTATACTCTACACCCTTTGGCCCAATAATGTGTTGAAATGTGCTCAGCGTTGCAAAAGATAGAATGAAAAGGATGGACAAAAGCCTCACTAACACATGAACAAAAATCCATGGAGAAACTCAAACTGATTCAAGAGCTCAGGATAAGAAGAAAGAAAAGAATAATTCCACTAGCACAGTTAAAACACAAATGGGGTAAGACATGCAAATATACTGGCTTACAAAACCAAAGTTTCAAAATAATCCCAGTAAGCAAAGTTTGGCACACTGTGTCATTATTAATAACTATGTCAGTCGACAGCAGCACTGGTTGCCACTACTTGCTTTGATTTCTCCCAGAATACTGAGTAGGCTGCCAGGACAGATTTGAAACCATAGCAATGCTGATAACTTTTTCAGGTCTAGGTCTCACACCAATGGCTGGATGATTTGAAACAAGAAAGCGCTACTAAAGAGAAAAAGAATAGATTAAAATTCAACTTATAGCAAATAATTCTGGTGACCTTTAAAATGCAACAGCTTCCCAGACAAGGAAGATACGCTGCTCACCAGCCATGTGAAATATTAAGTATTCAGAACAAGAGAAGTTATCTTAACTTCTAAGAATAGTTCTTAATGATTTTAAAAACAGATGGTTCCATTGACAGAAATGCACAAATAATAAAAAGAGTATGTGAAGACACCAAAAAAGAAACCAAAAGCAGGTAGAAACCAAAGGGAATTGGACCCTTGAAACAGGGAACCACACTAGCTTCTGCCAAGAGTATTCCCAAGTCTGACACACAGGACTGATACAACTCAGGCAGAAAGCGTAGTAGTTTTTACAAGCTTCAGGTGTCAGAGGATAAACTATAAAGCTGGAAGACAACAGAGGGACCAGGATCACAGACAGGAAGATACCCAAAACAATCTCTTCAAACCCAAGCACACTGCTGAATGACACCAAGCCAGTGGAAAGCAACAGCTAGTTTCCAAGACCAGGTTTCATAACTCACTAGAAGGACTCACAGGACCCAGGACATTGTCCCACTTACAGTTATGATTTATTATAGTGGAAGGACACTAAGCAAAATCAGAAAAGAGAAGAGGCATATTGGGTGAAGTCCAAGGGAAACCAAGTATAATCTTGTAAGGGTCCTCTCCAGGGGAGTCACATGAGACAGGATTCATTCATCCCTTTAGTACCAAGTTGTGACAAAAGGTGTGAAATGATGTCTGCTAGGGAAGTTCGCTAGAAGCTCAGGATCCAGGATATTATTATGGGCTGGTACATAGGCATTCCCTGCTTGATGTACACCAAAATTTCAGATTCTCAGAAGGCAAATAAGTGTTCAGCATAAAGCATACTAATGAACATCTGAAGTAAGCTTAAAAGACGAGGAGCAGAAAAACATAAACCAATTGGTGGCTAGGGAATAAGAGGAGAGAGCATACTACATACACTGTTGTAATGGAGGTTAGCAGACAAGGAAATACATTTTTTTTGGAGACAGAGTCTCACTATGTCACTCTCAGTAGAGTGATGTGGTGTCACAGCTCACAGCAACTTCAAACTCTTGGGCTTAAGTAATTCTCTTGCCTCAGCCTCGAGTAGCTAGGACTACAGGCGCCCACCACAACACCCGACTATTTTTTGGTTGTAGTTGTCATTGTTGTTTAGCAGGCCCAAGCTGGGCTCGAACCCACCAGCCCGGTGTATGTGGCCGGTGCCCTATTCACTGAACTCTGGGCGCTGAGCCCAAGGAAATACATTTTTAAAGCACTGAGGGGGGAAAAAACTCCTCTCAACTCAGAATTCTCTATCTGGAAGAAAAATGTCTCAAAAGCAAAGGTAGAGTTCTATTTCTGTATGGCAGCATAAGGAGCTCTGCAGACGTATTCCCAACCAAACAAGCAAAGCTGGTGAAAACCATGAAAGGGAAAATTAAAATCTCTGTTAACTGTCTTAAGGGCATATAGCAAATGATAAAATATTTATTCAAGAAAATCTACTAACATTTGGCAAGAACAAGGTTTGTAACTTTTGAGCCATGACTCACCTCCTTCCTCTCTCATCTTCTAGTTTAGTATAAGAGGAGTGTGCTTCAGGTAGGCGCTTGGGCTCTCCCTCCTTTCAGTTCCCAAACAAAACTCACTGCATCTCCACAGGAGCCAAAGAAAAATGGTGAAATCCAGCTCCTGTCCATAAAAAGACTCTGCTCCAGGGGCAGCAGATCAAGAATACCAGGACCAGCTGGGCACAATGGCTCATGCCTGTAATCGTAGCACTCTGGGAGGCTAAAGCAGGTGGATCACTTGAGCTCAGGAGTTTGAGACCAGCCTGAGCAAGAGTGAGACCCTATCTATACTAAAAATAGAAAAACCAGCTGGTGCTGTGGCAGGAGCCTACAGTCCTAGCTACTTGGGAGGCTGAGGCAACAGGATAGCTTGAACACAGGAGTATGAGATTGCTGTGAGCTATGTTGTCATAGCCCTCTAGCATGGGGCAACACAGTGATACAAACAACAACAACAACAACAACAACAACAACAACAACCCAAGAAACACTGCATTGGACTTTGATTCACTCTTAGGGGAAAGGTTTCATGTTGGCAGGGGCAAGCTGAAAAGACCAAAGGCTACCACTTTGCCTAGCACCCAGAATAACAGTTCAGAGAATTGTGCCCAGGGGAGATGTAGTTCATAAAAAAAGAGAAACATTCCCAAAGTAACTGGCTTTGAGACAGAGTGCAGAATTTCAAGTCTAAGGATACTCTTAAAAATGATACAGAACCACAGAGAAATACAAGATGCATTTAAGTACACCAATATATATGTAATAGAAGAGAAAGGAGCAGAAAAAAAACTCACCCCACCTACAAAAGTCATGACTGAAAACTTCCCATATTTACTGGAAAACAATAACCTATATATCTAGGAAACTCTACAAACTCCTAATCAGATATATGCAAAGAGATCTATAAAAAGACACATTACAGTTAAAATGTTAAAAGAAAAAAAAATTATGTACAAAGAACATTTCATCAAGACTAACAGCTGGCTTGGCGACTGTGGCTCAATCGGCTAAGGCGCCAGCCACATACAACTAAGGTGGCGGGCACCTGTAGTCCCAGCTACTTGGGAGGCGGAGGCAGGAGACTCGCTTGAGCCCAGGAGTTGGAGGTTGCTATGAGCTGTGATGCCATGGCACTCTACCCAGGGGGACAGCTTGAGGCTCCGTCTCAAAAAAAAAAAAATTTAATTGACAAAAGTTGTACATATTCAATGTATGCAAAATGATGGTTTGACGTATGGATATATTGTGTGATGATTACCACAATCAATTAATTCATACATCCATCACCACACAGTTACAATATGTGTGCATGTGTGTGTTTGTGTGGTGAAGCCACTTAAAATCTGCTGTCTCATCAAATTTCAAGTAAAAAATACAGTATTTGTAACCATAGCCACGATGTGTACATTAGATCCCCAGAACTTTTCAATCTTATAACTGGAATTTTGTATCTTTTGGCCAACCCAAGCTCAGAGCCTGGCAACCAACATTCAGCTTTCTGTTTCAGTGATTCAACCTCTTTAGAGTGCATGCGTAAATGAGGACAGACAGTTTTGTCTTTATTTCCTGGCTATTTTCCCTAGCATAGAGTCCTGTGGATTCACCCCTGGAGAGTCATTCTTGATTTTCCCTTTTTCCCTTTCTCTCAAGCCTACAACCAATCCATCTGCAAATATCAGCCCTACCATCAGAATCTATCCAGAAGTTGGCTTTGCTAAACCACTTCTTACCCAAGTATGCTGTTGCCACCACCCAGGTTCAACCTACCATCATCACATCTTGCGTAGTTTATTTTGGCAGCCAGCTCAAAGGTCTTCCTGCTTCCGGCTTTGCCCTATTCTCAATAAAACTCATTCTCAAACTGATAAGTCCTTACATGGCTTGAGGACTCCTTCATCTGCCTCCCAGATTTCCTGACCAATCTCCTCCTCTCTCTCTCTCTCTCTCGCTCTCCCTCCTCTGACCACACTGTCCTCCTCAATATTTCTTAAACACTCCAGCCTCAGTCCTATTCATGACATAGACTTTCTTATGACTGGCTTGCTCCTCACCTCTTTAAGTTGTGTACCAAAATGCTATCTTTCCAAAAGGTCCCCCTTGATGAACCTGTAAAAATTACTATCCCATCCCTGAAGCTCAAGCTTTCCTCGTTCCTTTCTATCCAAGGCATTTATCATCACCTGTCATATAAAACTGGTTGACTGATGAATCAATCTAATGACTGGCTTTTTGTCTTCTTGTTAATCTCCTTTGTTCAGATATAAGCTCTGTAAGGGCAGAAACTAGTGTGTTTTATTCACTGACATATCCCCAGGGCTTGCACAGGCACCTTGCCTATCATTAAGCATTCAATAAACTATTGGTTGAAATAATAAATGAATAAATTATACTGATCATTTCTAAAACCAAGAAGCAGGGATTCTTATAGAATAGGTGAAAAAAAGATACATCTAGAATGATTAATAATAATACAATTAGGAAATTAAGATATTTTATATGAAATTGAAGTTCAGTGATTTTCATGTTTTACTTAAAGATGTTTCATTACTTTAACACACTCTCTGGCACACTAGAAAAAACATTGTTTTTCCTTGGGGCCATAGTATTTTATTAGGTCAAGATAGGTTGGGCAGGGCAATCATAGCTCAGTGGTTAGGGTCCCGGCCACATGCTCTGAGGCTAGTGGGTTTGAACCTGGTCCAGGACTGCTAAACAAACAAAAAAAAAATAGCCAGCATTGTGGTGGGTGCCTATAGTCCCAGCTACTAGGGAGGCTGAGGCAAGAGAATAGCTTGAGCCAAAGAGTTTGAGGTTTCTGTGAACTGACACCACGGCACTCTACCAAGAAGGGTGACAAAGTCAGACTCTGTCTCAATAAATTAAAAAAAAAAAAAAAGATAAGTCAGGGATGTGTGAACTACATATACCTTACAAGGTCCCAGGCTCAAAACTAGCATAATACAATTTGCATGGCAGTAAATGTGTTGAAAACATGTCTGCACTCAGCTATGAGCCAGATTTGTCATGACCATCAGCTACAGCTATCAGGTATTGTCCTGGATCTTAAATATCTAACCTTAGTTTTTCTGTATCAGTAAAGTCAATTTCCACATTGTCATTGCTTTAAAGAAGAGCTTACAGTTCTGGTAACAGGGACGGCTTTTCTTTTCAGAGATAACTATTACAGAGTTAATTCATGTAATTAAAATAGAATTTACTAATCATCCATTTATACAGCAGTTTTGATTCTTAGAATGATACACTTTTAAAAGACATTAAATAAGTTGCTCAAACCCCTTAAGTGCAAGATTGTTAGACAAAAAATCTATAGAAATCCTCTTTATAGAAGTTCTTCGGTAAGTCTACAAAGAACATATGAAACATAATAATTTTGTACTTTTAATGTAGATTTAAAAATCAAAGAAGCACAAAAGTATATTTTCCAGCAGAAAATATGCATATATTGGCTGCAATAAAACATTTTATTCATGTCATATAAATTTTTACCAGTTGTATGGAAAGATCTGCAAATGAGATTTATTCCTCTTATAAACCAAAAGTAAACAAATATCCATTTGAACTG
Organism: Galagoides demidoff; assembly: GCA_963574575.1. Lineage (NCBI taxonomy): Eukaryota > Metazoa > Chordata > Mammalia > Primates > Galagidae > Galagoides > Galagoides demidoff. Next base: position 8,401 of record CAUYQV010147690.1, on the reverse strand, counting down.
TGTTCAAGGAAATAAAAGTTTTACTTTGAAAATAATTTGAACCAGGTCAGCACCCATAGCTCAGTGAGTAGGGTGGCAGCCACATACACCAAAGCTGGTGGGTTTGAGCTGGCCTGGGCTCAACAATGACAACTGCAACAAAAAATAGCCAGGCATTGTTGTGGGCGCCTGTAGTCCTAGCCACTCAGGAGGCTAAGGCAAGAGAATCACTTAAGCCCAAGAGTTTGAGGTTGCTGTGAGGTGTGGCACCACGGCACTTGACGGAGGGCAACACAGTGAGACTCTGTCTCGAAAAAAAAAAAAAAGAAAAGAATTTGAGCCATTTTGCCGTCACTCAATAAAGCATGTGCTTATAGAAATGCTCATTCCTTGGGAGAAGATATTTGCAGGTTATGTCTCTGACAAAAGTTTAATAACCAGAATCCACAGAGAACTCAAACCTATTAGCAAGAAAAGAACAAGTAATCCCATCTCAGGATGAGCAAGGGACTTGAAGAGAAATGTCTCTGAAGAAGACAGGCCTACAGACACATTAAAAAAATGTTCATCATCCTTAATCATCAGAGAAATGCAAATCAAAACCACTTTGAGGTATCGTCTAATTCCAGTAAGATTAGCCCACATCACAAACTCCCCAAACCAGAGATGTTGGTGTCAATGTAGAGAAAAGGGAACATGTCTGCACTGCTGGTGGGAATGAAAACTAATATGTTCCTTTTGGAAAGATGTTTGGAAAACACTTAGGGATCTAAAAATAGACCTGCCATTCGATCCTGCAATTCCTCCACTAGGTATATATATCCAGAAAACCAAAAATCACTTTATAACAAAGATATTTGCACCAGAATGTTTATTGCAGACCAATTCATAATTGCTAAGTCATAGAAGAAGCCCAAGTACCCACTGACCCATGAATGGATTAATAAATTGTGGTATATGTACACCATGGCCTTAAAAAAGATGGAGACTTTACCTCTTTCATGTTTACATAGATGGAGCTGGAACATATTCTTCTTAGCAAAGTATCTCAAAAATGGAAGAAAAAGTATCCAATGTACTCAGCCCTATTATGAAACCAATTATAGCCCAAGAAGAGAGGGAAAGAGGAGAGGGAGGGGAGGGGAAAGGAGAGGATTCATGGAGGGAGGGTAACTGGTAGGACCACATCTATGATGCATTTTACAAGGGAACATGTTAAATTTACTAAATGTAGAATATAAATGTCTTAACACAATAACTAAGAAAATGCAGTGAAGCCTATGTTAACCAGTTTGATATCAATATTTCAAATGTTATAGAAAACCAGCACATTGTACCCCATGATTACATTAATGTACAAAGCTGTGATTTAATAAAAAATAAAAAAAAGAAATGCTCATTCTTTTTCACCACCAGCATATTCACAGTGCTATAAATATCACATGCTATGTCTTGCAAATAATATGTGGCCAGGTGTTAAAGGGCTGAGAGATTATCTCCCAGTATTGATGTTACAGACACCAGATTATCATATTTGAATACGTAGCCAGGAGTTAAAGGGCTGACAGATTATCTTCCCAGTACTGATAGTATATAGACACCAGATTATCATATTTGTGCATATCTAGTTGGGTCTAGAAAAAATGCATGTAAGATTAAAAAGACCAAATAATCCCACTAATTTTATTATGCTTTCACCTAAACACTGTGTGACTTATTTAGAGAGTTTAGAACTCTTATTCTGGAGCGTTCCTACACGGATTAAAGAAAAATAGGTGCCGCAACACACCTACTTATGAATTTACCTTTTTTTTTCTTACTTACAGCAAAATGATGAGCAAATATAACCATCAAACTTGCCTGAAAATACATCATTCTTATAGAAAGTTAACTGAATGAAGAATTTCATCCAAGTGTTCTCTTCTTTGTTTTTATTTATTTTTAAGTAAATTTGCTTTCAGGTTAATGTGAGGGCACAAACAACCAGGTCAAAATATTTGATCTTGTCAGGTAGAGTCCATCTTGAGGTTATGTCTCATGCTCAAAAGGTGCACCCCACACCACGCCCATTCAGTAAGAGCACCCCCCTCCCCTCCCCTCTCTCCTTTCCTCATTATGCCTCCTCTAGATTGTATTGAAATCAGTTTTCTTCTATGTGGGCAAATGTTCTCTTCTTTACGGCCAGTACTATTATACACATACACTGTGTTTCCAAACAATTCTTTCCAAAAATAAATATTGACTTCTCCTTATGAAAGTGATTACATTTATTATGTTTAATTTCCTTTTATATTAATGACTAGTGAATTTATACCTAATTAATATTATATGAAAGTATAACAATTTCAGTAATTCATGATGTTAAAAAAAAAATCATTTCCCCAAATGAGGCAAAAGACAGTCCTGAAGTAAAGACAGTTTTAGAATAACAAGGTCACTAGAAAGTCTGAAACAACTTTTCAACTTAAAAACTTAAACTATGAGACCAATTGAGTTCCAAATATCCAAATTAAATATATATATATGTATGATCATCTTATTTCCGATCCCAAAACAAGTGAAAAACTTTTATCAGAGAAAAGATAATTAAGTCATGTGGCTACAGTTTTGTTTCTGAAAATGGTAATAATAATCCTTTAAATTTGCATGTGAAGAACAAAATAATTAGTGTAAGCAAAATATGTAAAATAGACACACAGAAATAAACGTTAGCTGCTATTTCACAACAAAGAGAAAGACCTGTCACACACAAAGATATTTCCATAACACATGCAGTTTCTAAAAATTTCATTAGAATTTTATAAGGCCCCATCCATTACCTTTTCATCTATCTTATTTCCTGGGGATTGTTGATGAGCAGTATTTGATACTGTCTTTTCTGCATTTCTCTGGCTAATCTGTTTATATCCATCTCGCATTTCATTTTCATACTGCTGGTATTTTAGTTTATATTTGCTTGTTGGTGCTGGCAAGTTTTCAGGTTTTACATCCTGCTCCTATAGGTAAACGAAAAGCATGTTATCCACCAGGAAAAAAATAAAAATAATTATTATTTTCCTTATTAACATTAACAGGTTTATCATTTACTTTAGCATTTATGCCTTAAGCAGACCATTACATGTTCTAAATACAGGTGACATTTAAAACATTCAGCTGCTAAGGCATCACTGACCCAATCAGAACAGACAGAAGTGCCTGGAATGGACTCAGGCCCTGGACACCAGTAAGCCTACACCACTCTTTCTACCTGAAGATCACTAACAGTTCTAAAACAGTTTAAAAAGAGACTCTTCTTCTCTGGAGTTTTAGATAAGCTTTATTTGTCCTGCCCCAGAAGAACTGCATCATTAATCTTTTTTTTTTTTTTTTTTCCCCAGAGTAGACGCAGGGAATGGAGATCACTAATTCTGAGACCCCTGGTTGCCATTTCTAGAATTTTAGCAATTTCTACCTTCTGGGATTCTTGTGTGTCTGCTGCATGTCCGTGGAAATAAAAAATAATAAAACCATGGGATAAGAGAAATATAAATATTGACTTAGGGAGGGACAGACACTCCAAAAGGAAAACATAGAACCAGTCCAACCCCTGAAAAGTACTGAGGATACCCCAGAGGAGTGGGATGAGCCAAAGCTTCAGGGTGACAACTGTAGCCAGACACCGACTAGGGCATTCATTATTCATGCAGTTTTTCAAAATGAAACTGAGGAGAACCTGAACAGAGCCAGCTACAGGAGGAAGATGAATATAGACAGAAAAGTCCTACTTAGAATACTGGTCAGAACTACATTCATAACATGAAATGAAACGTTAGATATATTTGAAGCATAAATATGCCCCAAGGAAATGCCACTAATTATGTCTACAGTATTAAGATGTCCCAAGGAGACATTCTTACCCATAGTATCTCAGTAACCTAAAGTATGAATCCATTTCTAAGAGACCAATCTAATAATGTGGAACTAGCAAGATCTGATCTAACATTTTGCCATATTTTAAAACTTCCTGGAATCCATATTAGGAGATACCTGTTCTTTACCCATAAGAAGTTTTAAAATGCCCATTCCTTTGAGTGAAAAATTGTAAAACAAACTGAAATTATTTCACCAACATTATTGCTTGAGATTTGAATAAACAAAATATATAAACTTGGTAAAATATAGATATAATAAAACTTCTGAAGTAAATACTGTGCTAATAAAGCATACTGTGGTTCTAAAAGATGATCATAGGCAATAAATACTAACCAGTTCCTTTAGACGATGCTGAGTGAATGGCATCTGATGTGGTGTGACCCAGCCAAGAGTAGACAATGAATTTGGTGGCTTAAAATGTATTTCTGCTGCACTAAGAGGAATATGTGAAAAATCATCCTAAAAAATAAAATGTAATAATGCTTATTATATGCTATATGTGATATTGTGTCTGAATGCTCATCATATTAAGTAGTAAGTAAAAATTACCTCATCATCAGAGTCAACAAGACTTTCCAAATCAAGTCGTGGAACCCTGAAAGAAATAATTCATGCATCCCACAACTTTAAAATGAGATTTTAAGAATAGCAAATCATATATGTTACATTCTATATAAAAAGGTACACTGAAGCAAATGGTGTGCTGATTCCTACTGACCTGTGATAGGCTTTTGTTAAACGTTCGGTAATTTTTCAAGCTGGTTGCTAAATATAGACATCATTAAAAATAAAATTATACAAAGGTATCAATAAATTATGTTAAAAACTAAAGGCCTGGTGTGGTGGCTCATGCCTGTAATCCTAGCACTCTAGGAGGCCTAGGAGGTGGACTGCTGGTGTTTAGGAGCTCCAAAGCAGCCTTAGCAAGAGTGAGACCCTGTCTGTACTAAAAAAAGAAAAAACTAGCCAGGTGTGTGGCAGGCACCTGTAGTCCCAGCTACTCAGGAGGCTGAGGCAAGAGGATTGCTAGAGCCCAAAAGTTTGAGGTTGCTGTGAGCTATGATGACAATGTGGCACTCTACCCAAGGTGATAGAGTAAGATTGTCTCAAAAAAAAAAAAAAAAAGTGATAAATACTCAAAATTCATTACTTCCTAATGATTAAGTTTATTTATATCTATTGTATCTGTATGGTGGTATAATAGTGTACACTCCTTTCCAACTTCATGCTCAATGACATTACAAAGATAACTTCAAATCAGCCATAGTGAGATTATTTACATTGAAATTGGCAAATGGTGTGAATCAGAGCTTGATTTATCATTGGGTTGATTTCTGAAACTTGCAAAAGTGGTGGAAAAAACATTAATAACGGGTTAAACTTACAAGTGTGCTATGGTTATAGCTATCACACAGTCAACAGCATCAAAATGAACTGCAAAATGATTGTTTTGGTACTCAAAACTAGTATTTGTTTTAGTAAAGCAAACATTCACATCACTTTGCAGTAAATGGAACTATCAACCAGCATTCATGTTGGAACTACCTTGGTTTGTCAGCTACAGCCATAGGTTAGGCTAGAGGTATAGCGTTCAGCAAAAAACAAAGCATTCTAGGACAATCTTTTGGCTTTATGGAATTTACATAAATGGGTTTATAATAACATTAGTATTTATAAATTATTTACTATAATTGTTTCATCACTCAAAGTTATAACCAATGTAATGCAAACTTCAATTCATTTATAATGAACAAGTAAAATTTATAATTAGGTTATAATACACTTTCAGAAAACTAGTTGTTAAACATTTTCCAGCACACAATTGACACAGCCATTGTTACACTCTATTTATGTCTAGATGAAAATACAGGTATCTATTACACAGAACCACATAAAATTGTTGGTGTTTGTTAATTTTTAGTCTCTAGAAATGTCAGTGCTGTGTGGTTCAGCCTAGTAAATTACTGAGTTTATAATTTTTATTTTCCAAGAAATCCTATAATCTAAAATATTTGGAAGAATATAAAAATCCTATCATTCCAAATCTTAAAAGACAAAAATAATATAAGATGTGAAACATAAATTAAAAGACAAAAAAAAAGAAACATAAATTAATGTTTTCTAGAACAAAAAATAAAATAATTTTAATAAGATTGGCAAAATTGCCATATTCCTCTAAATTAAAGCACAGAGTCATCATTAAATTCATTTGGCTAAACCATTACAAAAGGGAAAACATTTAAAATGTTTTGTTAATAAATACATTTAGTTAAATTTGGTAAATCAAAAAAAAATTGTAACTTTTCCAGGGAAATATAAAAATAATATTCCAGAAAATATAAAACAAAGAAAATATTATTTATCACAAAAGCTAGTTTAATTTTGCCATAGTAATTTTCAGGCCATCCATATGCATATAGACTTCGGTGACATACAATCATAGCTTCATGTATAATTTCATTTCCTTATTTAACTTGTCAGTGTATTATAAATAGCCATTAAACAGTTCAAATGGGAAGAGAGGTGACTTACACTGGTGGGTGGGAATTATGGATTACCCATGATTCAGAAGTCCACTCCTGCTTTAATGCAAAAATAAAAATAAAAATAAAAAGTATCAGTATAAATATACCTTATGCTTTTAGAGATGAGCAATGAGTGAATGAATGCAATAAAGCTAAAATTTTTCTCCTAATCCTAGCACTATGGGAGGCCAAGGTAGGTGGATTGATTGAGCTCAGGAGTTTGAGACCAGCCTGAGCAAGAGCAAGACCACATCTCTAAAAATAGCGGGGTGTTGTGGTAGGCACTTGAGCCCAAGAGATTGAGGTTGCTATCAGCTGTGATGCCATGCCACTCTCCTGAGCGCCACAAAGTGAGACTCCACCTCAAAAAAAAAAAAAAAAAAAGCAGGATACGAAATTATATATGCAGTTTACATTGGGATACCTACTCTATAAATCCCCTAAAATGTTAAACATTGATATTTTCTTCTTTCTCTATTTTTCTCTTTTTATATTTTATGTAGATGTATAGATAATTTTTCAAATAACACTAATAAGACAATAAGTTTTTTTAAAAAAATAAAACTAACTCAGATGGTGCCTGTGGCTCAAAGGAGTAGGGTGCCGACCCCATATACCAGAGGTGGCGGGTTCAAACTGGGCCCCAGTCAAAAAATAAATAAATAAATAATAAAACTAACTGAAGCAGTGGCAAATTTTCACATAATTATCTTCAATTTTGCTAGTTCCATTCTTCAAATCTTAAATGTTTACCCTAAGAATTTGTTTTAGTCATCATAGAAAAAGACATAACGAAAGCATCAGAAAATAATTGAACGAATCATCCTGAAACAGGGAAATGATATTGCTCACATACTTGGAGAGGCTTCTTTCCTCCAGAGAATGGTGGAATTTGGCTCTTAGAAGCAGCAGCAACTCCTTTAATCACTAAATCCATTCACATTCGTGCTATCAGGCAGTCTACTTCGAAAAAAGCAAAATAAATATAAAGTAATTCTTAACCTCATTTTAAATAAGCCATACAAATGACATAATAATATACCACATGGAAAGCAATCATCTGGTTAATCGCTTTTATTTCTTTCACCAGAATCAGCTATTTGTAAGGCAGTTAAATTATGCCCTGTGGGTCTCTAATCACATAGCCCTAAAGAAGTCCACATCTTAATCCCTGGACCCTGTGAATATGTTACTTACATAGAAAAGAGTACTTTTCAGGTGAGATTAAGAATTTTGAGATGGAGAAATTATCCTGGATTATCTAGTGAACTCAAAGTAATCATCACGGTCCTTATAAGAGGTAGGCGCAACGGTCTGAATGAGACAGAGAAGATGTAAGAAGGAAGCAGGGGTCAGAGAGCGGCAAAGATGCTACCCATGCAGCTGGCTCTGCAGATGGAGGAAGAGGCCATGAGCAGCCTCCACAAGGCAGAAGAGGCAAAGAATAAATTCTCCCCTGGAGGCTCCAGAAGGAATCACCCCTGCTGACAGCTGAATTTTAGCTCCTGAAGATTGATTCTGACCTCCAGAACTTTAAAAGAATAAGTTTATGCTGTTTTAAACTGCTAAGTTCATGATAATATTTTAGCAGCAAAAAGAAACTAATGCATGTCCCTCTTCTCCCCCATGTCAGGGCCCAGGACTGGCCAGGTCTCAGGCCCAGCTTAGGTAGGTTCTAGACGCAGACCACTAAGCTACCTTGCTCAGGAACAGTTTCTCGTAGGCGCTTGAGGGCTAGCTACTTTAGCTGGAGAGAGAGACAGAGTATCTTAGAGAGAGTAAAGGTCTTCTTAGAACAGATAGCTCTTAGTCTTTAGCAGAGCTTGGTAATCTTCAGTAGAGACGCCGTGCTGGCGTTCTACAGGCAGGAGAGGAGAGAATCAGAGTAAGCGGATCCAAGATAGAACGCGCATGCCTCTTGTCTGCCTTCTCCTCCAGCCTAATATAAGGCTGAGTTCGTGCTTCTCAACACCACAGGTGTAGAG
>CAUYQV010147686.1:0-14885 GCA_963574575.1 Galagoides demidoff | reverse complement strand
TTTTTTGGTTGCAACCATCATTGTTGTTTGGCGGGCCCAGACTGGGGATTCGAACCCACCACCTTAGGTGTACATGGCTGGCGCCTTAGCCGATTGAGCCACAGGCGCCGAGCCCGGACTATGCTTTTCTTAAATATTTCTTTCTTTTTTTTTTTTTTATAGAGACAGTCTCACTTTATCACCCTCAGTAGAGTGCTGTGGTGTCACAGCTCACAGCAACCTCCAACTCCTGGGCTTAGGCGATTCTCTTGCCTCAGCCTCCTGAGTAGCTGGGACTACAGGAGCCCACCACAACACCCAGCTATTATCTTGTTGCAGTTTGGCCGGGGCCAGGTTTGAACCCGCCACCCTCAGTATATGGGGCTGGTGCTCTACTCACTGAGCCGCAGGCACCACCCTTCTTAAATATTTCTTTCCTACATTTTTGTCTTTGTACAGAAGGCCAGAGTTTAAAGCGGATAAAAGTTATGGCCCCTCCCAACCTCTTTGCACATCTTCTCAGTATGTACCCTTGCTCTGACCACCAGGAGCTCCCTTCTGCCAGAACCCACTTGGGTTTGGTCTATCTAGGCTCCTTCATCCTCACCCCAGTCTGACAACTTCTATGCCCACTGAGAGCACAGAAATTGTGACTGGTTGTGCCCTCATATCAGAAGCAAGCACCTGGAGTCCAGGAGGCTCAAGGACACCTACTCTAGCCGGTCTTGGGGGTTGTCATACCAGAGCAGCACCCAAGGGTTCAGACTACCTAGTCTGGGACCCACCCAGAGTATCCAAGCCTCGGGAAGCAACTATGGCCCCCATTTCGTGTCTGGGAGCCCAGGCCTATGCTCAGGTCCCAGGACATCTTTGCTCTTTCTTTCCAAAGCCACCCTTTTGTGGATGCTAATGAACACTCAATGCCACTAAACTGCACACTTAAAAATGCTTAAGATAGGCGGTGCCTGTGGCTCAATCGGCTAAGGCGCCAGCCACATACACCTAAGGTGGCAGGTTCAAATCCCCAGCCCGGGCCACCACGCAACAATGATGGCTGCAACCAAAAAATGGCCGGGTGTTGTGGCGGGCGCCTGTGGTCCCAGCTACTTGGGAGGCAGAGGGAGGAGACTCGCTTGAGCCCAGGAATTGGAGGTTGCTGTGATCTGTGATGCCATGGCACTCTACCCAGGGGGATAGCTTGAGGCTCAAACTCAAAAAAAAAAAAAAAAAGAATATTAAGTAGCCTGGAAGGCAGGAAACCCTGATACTAATCATAATCCTGTCACCAAATATGCCAATTGATACCTTGACAATCCAGTTTTCTCTGCAAATTGGTAGAGTTAAAATACATAATCTATATGACTAATCTTTCAAAACTAAATAAATTATATGCTCAGAGCTTCTAATATAAACCCTTCCATCAAGGGACTGGGCTACTTCTTTGATATGGTTATTAAAGGCATAAGATATAACACTTTTATGCTTACATTAATATATGCTCAATTAAATTAAAAAATTAGTAGAAAAGCCAGTAATAAACTTGTTGAATTTCGAACCACAAATGCTTAGGTCTAGAAAGGGCCCTCACTTAGCTTGGCACCTGTAGCTCAGTGGCTAGGGCACCAGCCACGTACAGCTGGTGGGTTTGAATCCAGCCTGCGCCTGCGAAACAACAATGACAACTACAACCAAAAATAGCTGGGTATTGTGGTGGGTACCTGTAGTCCCAGCTACTTGGGAGGCTGAGGCAAGAGAATTACTTAAGCCCAATATTTTGAGGTTGCTGAGGGCTGTAACGCCACAGCACTCTACCCAGGGTGATGGCTTGAGACTCTGTCTCAAAAAAGAAAGAAAAGAAAAGGACCCTCACCATCTATCAATATAGACCCAGAGTGGCTAGTTGGGAAGATTTGTGTAATAATCATGGAAGTACAAAACAGGTAGTCAAGAAACCTGAGGCTGAATCCCAAGTCTATCACTCAACCTTTTTGAATCTGAGCTTATTTGTCAAAAAACAACAATAATATTGAATTCTTGTTATGAGGGTAAATTAAGAAGTATATTAAAGTTTTCTGTGAACTGGGAAAATCATTATACAAACTTTGGTTATTAGTTTTATAGTAGGGTCAGGATAAGAATCTAGAACTGAATTCTACAGTATTTTTTCTACTCTATCAATGACTATAGTCCCCTCTCCAATGGAACCTTCCTTTTCTTCTTCTGTTTTCCAGTTTATATATGATGAATATGGGAAAACACAGCACTTTGAAACACTTCTAATTTATTCTCCTTCTCATTCTTATTTTTAGTAATAAAGAAAATTATATCTGCAAACACAGGATACTTTATAAATAATATAAATGACTTACTTTAATAATGGGGAAGTACATAAGAGTAACTGTTGAATAGACATGTCTAAAACAGACTAAGAAATCTTTGGTAAATAAAGGTGAACATAATTTAAACATCTCTAATTCCATTGTTTTTTAATTGATCTGGAAAGCTACTTGCCTTTTAAAGTACAATATGTCATAGAAATCCTAATGAAAAAGTCAATCAACATTCCCCTCAATTTTGAAAATCCGAAAAAAAGTCTAGTTTAGCTCAAATGACAAAGATGTTAAGTACTTACAATGCAAGTGTCACACAAAGGATTAAAGGGCCCCACAAATCCCCTATAAGGCAAGAAAAATGGAAGATGACTACAAAGCAAACATATAATATTTTCTACATTTATTCCATTATCTACATCTCTCACTCTTAGAATTCAAACATCAAGGCTCTCTTTGTCTGCTAAGCCTTCCTACATCTTCTATCCTACTACTTTCCCTCCCTGCTCCCTAATACTAAATGCTCTTCCTCACATATCCATATTTTAAATCACCTTTCTCTCCATCTACTAAGCCACAATTCCAGCATGCTGTAAGTAAATACCAATGGACAGGCCAGGCATGATGGTACATGCCTATAGTCCCAGCTACTCAGAAGGATGAGGCAAGAGGATCTCGTTAGCCCAAGAGTTTGAGGTTGCCAAGGGCTACGATGCCATGACACTCTACCAAGGGTGACAGAGCGCAACATTATCTAAAAAAAAAAAAAAATACTAACGGACAAGCAGTTAGAAGACAGAGGTGCCCTACCCTGTACCCTCAGAAAAAGACTACAGCCAAGACACTTTACCAATATGAGACTATTTTAGACAAGGTAAGTATAATCATGTTTATATTGCCCAGGTTGGTCTCAAACTCCTGGCCTCAAGTAATCCTCCTGCTTCACCCTGCTAAGCTGCTAGAATTACAGGTGTGAGCCACTGCACCTGGCAATTTGCCCAAGTTTATATGTAGAGGTAGCCTCAGAACCTAGGTCTTCTGATCCTTAGTCCAAAGTTCTTGCCACTCTGTCCCACTGGTTCTCTTTAACTATTACACTGAACTAATGTGGAGTGGCTATTCTTATCTACATGAAACAGAGCCCAATATTGGTAATTTCATAAGGCTAAACTTTACCACATAACATGAAAGCTTTCTGAAAATCATAAAAGGTTCTGACAACAGCAGCTCTAGCTAACAGGGGCCCTCAATCAAAAGTTGTTGAGGGCTCAGCACCTGTAGCTCACAAGCTAGGGTGCCAGCCACATAACATCAGAGCTGGCGGGTTTGAACCCAGCCTAGGACTGCCAAACAAGGACAACTACAACTAAAAAATAGCCAGGCATTGTGGCAGGTACCTGTAGTTCTGGCTACTTTGGAGGCTGAGGCAAGAGAATCACTTAAGCCTAAGAGTTTGAGGTTGCTGTGAGCTATGATGCCACGACACTCTACTGAGAGTGACATAATGAGACTCTACCTCAAAAAAAGAAAAAAAAATGTAGAGTAGGCCAGGCTCAGTGGCTCATGCTTGTAATCCCAGCACTTTGAGAGGTCAAGACCACCTGAACAAGAGCAAGAATCTGTCTCTACTAAAAATAGAAAAACTACTAGCTGGGCATTGTGGCAGGTACCTGTAGTCCTAGCTACTCAGGATGCTGAGGCAAAAGATTCTCTTTGAACCTAAGAGTGAAGTTGCTGTGAGCTATGATGCCACAGAACTCTACTGAGGGAAACAAACTGAGACCCTGACTCAAAAAAAAATACTGTCGGCTCGGTGCCTGTGGCTCAAGCGGCTAAGGCACCAGCCACATACACCTAAGGTGGCAGGTTCGGATCCCCAGCCTGGGCCCGCCAAACAACAATGATGGCTGCAACCAAAAAATGGCCAGGCGTTGTGGTGGGCACCTGTGGTCTCAGCTACTTGGGAGGCTGAGGCAGGAGACTCGCTTAAGCCCAGGAGTTGGAGGTTGCTGTGAGCTGTGATGCTATGGCACTCTACCCAGGGAGATAGCTTGAGGCTCTGTCTCAAAAAAAAAAAAAAATACTGTCTTGGCGCCTGTGGCTCAAGAAGCTAAGGCACCAGCCACATGCATCTAAAGTGGCGGGTTCAAATCCAGCCCAGCTGCAACCAAAAAATTGCTGGGCATTGTGATGGGCGCCTCTGGTCCCAGCTACTTGGGAGGCTGAGGCAGGAGACTTGCTTGAGCACAGGAGTTGGGGGTTGCTGTGAGCTGTGATGCCATGGCATTCTACCCAGGGGGACAGCTTGAGGCTCTGTCTCAAAAAAAAAAAAAAAAACAACTTTTGCATAGCTATACAAATTGCATTTTATACTAGGTGTTATTACAAAAGAAACAGTTTTTAAAAATTTATAAAATTGGCTCGGCGCCTGTGGCTCAATCGGCTAAGGTGCCAGCCACGTATACCTAAGGTGGCGGGTTCGAATCCCCAGCCCGGGCCTGCCAAACAATAATGATGGCTGCAACCAAAGAATGGCCAGGCGTTGTGGCGGGCGCCTGTGGTCCCAGCTACTTGGGAGGTGGAGGCAGGAGACTCGCTTGAGCCCAGGAGTTGGAGGTTGCTATGAGCTGTGATGCCATGGCACTCTACCCAGGGGGATGGCTTGAGGCTCTGTCTCAAAAAAAAAAAAATTTATAAAATTAAAAGAATGCATAAAATTTTAAATTTAATTTATAAATTTATAAAAGTTAAAAAGTTATAGTAAGCTAAGATTAATTTATTATTAAAGAAAGAAACCAAAATTTTATAAATTTACTGTAGGGGAAGTGTACAGTACTGTCCTAGGGCAAGGCCTTCACGTTCACTTACCACTCACTCACAGACTCAGCAAGAACATCTTCCAGCCCCACAAGCTCTATTCCTGATAAATCTCCTCTATAGCTTGGTGCCCATAGCACAGTGGTTAAAGCACCAGCCACATATACCGAGGCTGGTGGGGTCGAACCCAGCCCCGGCCAGCTAAACAATGACAATGGCAACAAAAAATAGCTGGGCGTTGTGGTAGGCACCTGTAGTCCCAACCACTTGGGAGGCTGAAGCAAGAGAAATCACTTAAACCCAAGAGTTTGAGGTTGCTATGAGCTGTGACAGCACAGCACTCAACCAAGGGTGACACAGTAAGACTGTCTCAAAACAAAACAAAAAAACCCCTCTATAGGTGTGCCATTTTTTAATCTTTTATACTGTTTTCACTGTAGATTTTCTGTTTGGATGTTTAGGTACACAAATACTTAACATTGTGTTACAAATGCCTATAGTATTCAGTGCAGTAACATGTTGTACAGGCTTATAGCCTAGGTGATAGGCTACACCACATAAACTAGCTGGAGTACAGAAGGCTAGATTATCTAAGTTTGAAGTACACAGTATGATGTTTGCACAACAAAACTGTCTAATGATGGATTTCTCAGAATGTAACCCTGTTGTTAAGTGACATGTGACTATACAAACATTAATACACTGTTTTTTAAATATACTGAAAATTATTTTTAATTCATAGAAAATCCATTTTTTAGTTCTTTTGTTATTATTATAAAATATATAACATACTAGTCACCATTTTGACCATGTATTTTTTTTTTAAGAGACAAGGTCTCACTTTGTCACTCAGACTGGAGTACAATAGTCCGATCATAGCTCACTGTGACCTTAAACCTCTGGGCTCAAGCTATTCTCCTGTTTCAGCCTCCCAAAGCACTAAAATTACAGGTGTAAGCCCATCCCCATTTTAAGCAGTTCTAAGCGTATAGTTCAGTGGCATTAAGTACGTTCACACTGCTGTACAACCATAACTATCCATCTATCTCTAGAAATTTTTCATCTTTCCAAACTGAAACTCTATACCCATGAAATAATTTACCCATTTCCATCCACACAATCCCCTAGGTACCACCATTCTACTTTCTTTCTCTATGAATTTGACTACTCTAGGTATCTACCATAAGTGGATGAGTATTTGTCCTATTGCATCTAGCTCATTTCACTTAGCATGTTTTCATCCATATGGTAACTCATTCCTTCTTCAGGCTGAATAATATTCCATTTATATATGATATACACTGTGGCATGTATCACATTTTGTTTAACCATCCATCAATGGAAATTTGAGCTGTTTCAACTTTCAGCTACTGTGAATAATGCTGCTATGAACATGGATGTACAAATAATCTATTTCAGTCCATTTTCAGTTCTTCTGGGTATATACCTAAAAGTGAAATTACAGCTCAGCACCTGTAGCTCAGTGGCTACGGAGCCAGCCACATACACAGAGCTGGTGGGTTCAAACCCGGCCTGGAGCCTGTTAAACAACAATGACAAAATTAACAACAAAAAAATAGTCACGCATTGTGGCAGGCGCCTGTAGTCCCAGCTACTTGGGAGGCTGAGGCAAGAGAATTGCTTAAGCCCAAGAGTTGGAGGTTGCTGTGAGCTGTGATGCCCCAGCACTCTACCAAAGGTGACAAAGTGAGACTCTGTCTCTAAAAAAAAAAAAATGTGAAATTACTATATCATACAGTAACTATGTTTAATTGTTTGAGAACCCACCATAATGTTTTCTACAGCTACTGTACCATTTTGTATTCATTAGCAATGCATAATAAGTATTCCAATTTTTCAATACCCTCCCAACACTTATTTCCTGTTTTTTCTTTTTTGTTTGGTTGGGTTTTTTTAAGACAGTCTCACTCTATTGCCCCAGGCTAGAGTGCCATGGCGTCATAGTTCACAGCAACCTCATACTCCTGGGTTCAAGCAATTCTGCCTCAGCCTCCCAAGTAGCTGGGATTACAGATGCCCGCCATGACACCCAGCTAATTTTTCCAACTTTAGTAGAGACAGGGTCTGGGTCTTGCTCTTGTTCAGGCAGGTCTTGAACTCATAAGCTCAAGCAATCCACCCACCTTGGCCTCCCAGAGTGCTAGGATTATAGGCATGAGCTACTGCACTCAGCCTATTTTTTTTTACCAATAGCCATCCTAATAGGTGTGTAGTGCTATCTTATTGTGGGGTTTTTCTTAAGCTATTCTTAAGTCACAGATTTTTTCCCTGATACTTTGCAAAGGGCTATAATAACAGGGTAGGGCAAAAGTGCAAATTCCTAGCCATGACTTGCTCATCCTTTGTGCCAGTCTATCCCTCTATCCCCACAAAGTTTGGGAATAAACTTGAACATATGACACAGCTAAGATTTAATATTCATTAACAAGTTAACACATTGACTAACACAATGATTCTGCATTTTGACTGGAGCAACCTTGCTATGAACAGCAGCAGTGAGTGGAAAGGATATATTCACATATGGAACAACAGTGGTAACATGGAAAGGGCACTGAACTAGAAACTGTGTTCTCATCCTGCCTGTGTGATTTTGACAAGACACAGATTCTCTGGGACTCATTTTTCTCATCTGTAAAATAGAAATACTCCTATTTCAGAAAGCTGTTATAAGGATTATGTAAGATAATATGTACGTGCATGGGTAGGCACGCTGTGCCAGGTGATTTATACACATTATCATCTCTACTCCTCACATGTGAAATACATGTTACGATCTCCACTGTAACTTCAGCCACAGAAACATTAGCTGTCTTATCCAAGATCACACACCTAGTGATGGAACCACTATTCCAACCCAGATTTGTCTATTATACCAGTAGTAGCAAATCAGTCTCAAATCACATGTCAGCTATAACCCACAGTGCCCTGTTAAGAAAGACTGTGCCACTGCATCCAGCCTCCACACACAGAGTGACAACATACCTGCCTTGTATTTGACATCCCTGTATTACAGCTGAAATGTTGCCAAAATAGGAGGTATACTCGTGTACGACATCATTGTTACTATTCTGAAACAGCTGATTTGATTTTTCTGATAAAAGGTAATAAGGAAACCAAGATAGCTTGAAAAGAAAAGAAAAATAAGAAACCTAACAATTTTAAGAAAAAATTCTAAGACCATAATTTATTGTACTATTTTGATAGAACCCTTTAACAATAACAAAGAAGGCTTGGCGCCTGTAGCTCAATGGCTAGGGGGCCAGCCATATACATCGGAGCTGGTGGAGTCAAACTCAGCCCGGGCCTGCCAAACAATAATGACAACTACAACCAAAAAATAGATGAGCATTGTGGTGGGTGCCTGTAGTCCTAGCTACTTGGGAGGCTGAGACAAGAGAATCGCTTAAGCCCAATTGAGGTTGCTGTGAGCTGTGACACCACAACACTCTACCCAGGGCAACATAGTGGGACTCTGTCTCAAAAAAACAAAAAACAATCATCAGGCAAATTGATAGTTTAAAAAATAGAAATGTTAGGCGGTGCCTGTGGTTCAGTGAGTAGGGCACCGGCCCCATATACCGAGGGTGGTGGGTTTGAACCTGGCCCCAGCCAAATAGCAACAACAACAAAAAAACAGCCAGGTATTGTGGCGAGCCCCTGTAGTCCCAGCTACTCGGGAGGCTGAGGCAAGAAAACTGCCTAAGCCCAAGAGCTAGAGGTTGCTGTGAGCTGTAACATCACCACACTCTAGGGGGAAAGAGTGAGACTGTCTCTTAAAAAAAATAGAAATGTCAGGAAAGGTACTATTAATTTATTAATCATTAATGGGTATTTACTATTATTCTAATTTAACACTAAAACATTTGCCTTTCCCTAGAAGATTCCAGAAATATTTTTTGAAGTGTTTACTACAGCATTTTTCAGGTAATGACAGACAGTCTATATTTATTGATGAGGACAATATAGTAAGTAAAATCTTTCAACCACTGAACTTCCATTCTAAATTTTTAATTTCTTCCAAAAATGTCACTTAAATATTAATTTACATATTTTTATCCTGAAAAATGATATCCATTTTATTACTACAGAGCCTTTACCTTATATTACGATAAGGTACAGTGAGATGAAGCAAATCTCCAAAAACCTCATATACTTACAATCTCTTAAAAGAGTATTACTTTTCCTTGGGTACAAAACATGCATGAATTTTTTCCCAACAGCTTTTAGATCACGCATCTGAAAAACACAAACAACTTATTATATTGTGATGATTATGGTTGTGAGGCAGACTCCTCACTTAATTTGCTAACATTTCTTTTTATTTCTTTTTTGGTTTTGAGACAGAGTCTCACTATGTTACCCTCAGTAAAGTGCCATAGCATCACAGCTCACAGCAACCTTAAGAGATTCTCTTGCCTCAGCCTCCCATGTAGCTGGGACTACAGGTGCCTGCCACAACTGGCCCAGCCATTTTTTGTTGTTCTTGTTGTTGGAGTTGTCATTGTTGTTTAGCTGGCCTGGGTCAGGTTTGAACCCACCAGCCTCAGTGCATCTGGCCAGTGCCATAACCACTGTGCTAAGGGTGCTAAGCCAAATCTCTTTTATTTCAATCTCCTGGGAACGTTCACTGAATTTTCTTTTTATTTTTTATTAAATCATATTTGTGCACATTAATACTATCATGGGATACAGTGTGTTGTTTCCATATACAATTTGAAATACTTTCATCCAATCGGCCAACATAGCCATCATGTCATTCTCACAATTGTTGTGTTAAGACATTTATATTCAACATTTAGAAAGATTCACACGTACCCTTATAGGATAAATCATAGGCGTGATCCCTGCAATCACCCTCCCTTCACCCATCCTCTCCCCCCCTCCCCTCCCTCTCCCCTTTCCCCGTATTCTTGGACTACAATTGGATTATAGCTTTCCTATGATAGGTAACAATTAGTTTCATAATAGGGTTGAGTACATTGGATACTTTCTCTTCCATTCTTGAAATACTTTGCTGAGAAGAACATTTTCCAGCTCCATCCATGTAAACATGAAGGAGGTAAAGTCTCCATCTTTCTTTATGGCTGCATAGTATTCCATGGTGTACATACGCCACAATTTATTGACCCATTCATGGGTGGATGGGCACTTGGGCTTCTTCCATGACCTAGCAATTGTGAATTGGGCTGCAATGAACATTCTGGTACAGTTATCTGTATTGCAGCGTGATTTTTGGTCTTCACGATATATAACTAGCAGAGGAATTATAGGATCAAAAGGCAGATTTATATTTAGTTCTCTAAGTGTTCTCCATATGACTTTCCTAAAGGGACGTATTAGTTTGCAATCCCACCAGCAGTGTAGAAGTGTTCCCTTTTCTCCACAACCCCACCAGCATCTGTGATTTTGGTACTTTGTGATATGGGCCAATCTTACTGGTGTTAGATGATATCTCAAAGTAGTTTTGATCTGCATTTCTCTGATGATTAGGGATGATGAGCATTTTTTCATATATCAGTAGGCCATGTGTCTGTCTTCTTCAGAGAAGTTTCTCTTTAAGTCTCTTGCCCACCCTGAGATGGGATCACTTGTTCTCCTCTTGCTAATACGTTTGCGTTCTCTATGGATTCTGGTTATTAGACCTTTGTTGGAAGCATAACCAGCAAATATCTTTTCCCATTCTGAGGGCTGTCTGCTTGCTTTATTTACTGTGCTCTTGGCTGTGCAGCTTTTTAATTTGACGAGGTCCCAGTAGTATATTTTTGATGTTGCTTCAATTGCCCAGGGGGTCCTCCTCATAAAATATTCGCCCAGGCCAATTTCTTCAAGAGTTTCCCCTACACTTTCTTCTAGTGTTTTTATAGTTTCATGTTTTAAATTTAAGTCTTTAATCCAGTGAGAGTCTATCTTAATTAGTGGTGACAAGTATGGGTCCAGTTTCAGTTTTCTGCAGGTCGCCAGCCAGTTCGTCAGCACCATTTGTTAAATAGAGAATTTTTTTCCCCACTCAATGTTTTTAATTGGCTTGTCAAAGACCATACAGCGATAAGTAGCTGGGTTCATCTCTTGGTTATCTATTCTGTTCCATACACCTACCTCTCTGTTTTTGTGCCAGTACCATGCTGTTTTGATCATAATGGATTTATAGTATAGTTTGATGTCTGGTAGCGTGATTCCTCCTGCTTTGTTTTTGTTTCTGAGCAATGTCTTGGCTATTTGAGGTTTTTTCTGATTCCATATAAAATGAAGTATTATTTTTTGAGATCTTTAAAGTATGACAATGGAACTGTAATAGGGATTGCATTAAAATTATATATTGCTTTAGGTAGTATAGACATTTTAACAATGTTAATTTTTCCCAGCCATGAGCAAGGTATGTTTTTCTATTTGTTAGCATTTTCAGCTATTTCTTTACTTAGAATTTCATAGTTCTTTTTGTAGAGATCTTTCACATTCTTCATTAGGTAAACTCCCAAGTATTTCATCTTCTTTGGCACTACTGTGAATGGAATAGAATTCTTGACTGTTCCTTCAGCTTGACTATTGTTGTTATATATAAAGGCTACTGACTTATGGGTGTTGATTTTGTAACCTGAGATGCTGCTGTATTCCTTGATCAATTCTAAGAATTTTGTAGAAGAGTCCATGGTGTTTTCCAGGTATACGATCATGTCATCTGCAAAGAGTGAAAGTTTGAGCTCTTCTGATCCTGTGTGAATACCCTTGATTGCCTTTTCTTCACTAATTGCTATGGCTAAGACTTCCATTACAATGTTAAAGAGCAATGGGGACAATGGGCAACCTTGCCTGGTTCCTGCTCTGAGTGAAAATGATTTCAATTTAATTCCATTCAATACAATATTGGCTATGGGTTTGCTGTAGATGGCCTCTATCAATTTGAGAAAAGTTCCTTCTATGCCAATTTTCTTAAGTGTTCTAATCATGAATGGATGCTAGATATTGTCAAAAGCTTTTTCTGCATCAATTGAGAAGATCATATGGTATTTGTTTTTTAATTTGTTTATGTGGTGATTACGTTTATAGATTTGCATATGTTGAACCAGCCTTGAGCTCCCAGGATAAAACCCACTTAGTCATGGTTGATGTGTTGCTAGATTCTGTTTGTTAGGATCTTGTTGAATATTTTCACATCAATATTCATTAGTGATATTGGTCTATAATTTTCTTTTCTTGCTGGGTCTTTTCCTGGTTTGAGGGTGATGTTTGTTTCATAGAATAGTGTTGGGTAGTATTCCATCTTTTTCTATATTTTGGAAAAGGTTAAGTAGTATAGGTATTAGCTCTTTAAAAGTTTGGTAGAATTCTGACGTGAGGCCATCTGGTCCTGGGGTTTTCGTTGTAGGGAGATGTTGTGAGGGGTCTGTTGTAATTTTGTCTTTACCATTTCTAATTGATGAAATTAGAGATTTTACTCTTTTTTTCTTGGTTAGGTTGGCCAACGGCTTAGCTATTTTTTTGACCTTTTCAAAAAACCAACTTTTTGATTTGTTAAACTGTTATATAATCCTTTTATTTTCAATATCATTTTAATTCTGCTCTAATTTTGGTTCTTCACTGAATTTAAGCTAAATCTAGTTCAACCCCCTTCACTACAAACCAACCAGAGAGGTAGATATGCTTTACCTATTAACTCCTTAAGCTAACACTTTTCCATATTAACCAGTTCTGTTTTGATTTTGAGAACTGTGTAGAAGAGAAGTTCAACCCTCTAAATATGCTACTTAAAGAAATGTAACGGCACTATGAAAAGCTGCTCCGCAAAATACAGTATATGACATTTAATTCATACAAGATGAAGTGCTAAGGGCCTATCAGCCTGCTCCTTACATACCACATTCCTTATAATATATAAAATAATTTCCAACATTCCCAAATTCATAGATAAATGAATTCCCGAAGCTAGGTATGAAAGAAAAGCAAGATATTTGAGGAAAGGTTCAGTAATGCAAATATAACCTCTCAAAATACAGAGATAATTCTGTCCTAGTTTTTTCACCTAATCTATATTATTAAAAATTCTTTGTAAGGATAGTTTTTAATAGCTTCTTAGCATTCTACCATATGGATGTAATATAACTTATTAAATATTTAACTAATGACTCGGCGCCTGTGGCTCAAGCAGCTGAGGCGCCAGCCACGTACACCCAAGGTCGCAGGTTCAAATCCCCAGCCCCGGTCCGCCAAACAACAATGATGGCTGTAACCAAAAAATGGCCGGGCGTTGTGGCGGGCGCCTGTGGTCCCAGCTACTTGGGAGACGGAGGCAGGAGACTCGCTTGAGCCCAGGAGCTGGAGGTTGCTATGAGCTGTGATGCCATGGCACTCTACCCAGGGGGATAGCTTGAGGCTCCGTCTCAAAAAAAAAAAAAATATTTTCCATTTCATCATGTCAAGCTCTTTTATTCCAAAATTCCTCACATCCCCTAATTGTACCCCATTTCAGCAGAAAGTAGCCAAATTGTTTGATGTCCTGATTCCCCAAGATCAAGGAATGAACAAGGAAAAGGGGGAAATTTTAATAGGCTCCGAGAAAAAATTTTTTAATTTTTTTTTATAGTTATCTTATGATTTAAGTTCCCAGTCTGGTAAGATTTGCTGACCAGAACTTTGCAACTCTGTGGCACTGATGATTCCCTTTTGAATTTCTTTCCCAGTAATAGTGGAACCTCCTTGCAGCCATGTGATAATTACAGAGCCTTACACCACCTGTTTGTCCAGAGAAGACAAGATAAGTGACACCCCCACCACAGCTGTGCCCAGATGTGCCCAGGGATCTCCTGTACAACCCACTCCTTGCGTCCTACCTGTGCACAAGCTGAAAGAATGACCTGTATTAGCCCCTAGGTTATTATACTACCATAGTCCCTGCCCTGGGAGGCACGTAACTACCATTTTGTAATCATGGGGTGTATGTACTAGCACAATTTCTCATTGTGCTAGCATGCCCTGCTCTTCACCCCAAATATGTAATGATGTTCACTCCCCTCATGCTTTATTCATTTTACCTCCAGAAAAACTCCTGACCCCATTGGTTAGAGAGACGGATTAGCGGCAAACCAATCCTCCTCCCTTCCTGCTAATGTGTTTTCCACAATAAATCCTCTCTTCCTTGACAGTCCTCCTCATCTCAGGAATTGGTTTTCTGTACATTGATCAACAGAGAGAATCTCTCTTTGTAAGTTTTTCTTTCTCTTCCTTCCTTCCTTCTTTTCTTTCTTTCTTTCTTTTCTTTTCTTTTCTTTTTTTTGAGACAGAGCCTCAAGCTATTGCCCTGGGTAGAGTGCTGTGGCATCACAGCTGACAGCAACCTCCAACTCCTGGGCTTAAGTGATTCTCTTGCCTCAGCCTCCCAAGTAGCTGGGACTGCTGGTGTCTGACTATTTTTTGGTTGCAGCTGTCATTGCTGTTTGGCAGCCTGGGCTGGCTTTGAACCCGCCTGATCTGGTGTATGTGGCTGGCGCCGATAAAAGTGTCCCAGGAAATCCCTTGTTCGGAGACACAGAGGAAAGTACTGCTAGACAAAATGATTGGAATGGAAAGGGGGGCTGAGGCTCTGTTGGGCACACAGCTGATATTCATGTTTATTGAGCTCTTTATAAACTTATCTTAGTAAAGGTTAAAAATAGCAAAAAGAAGCGAAACAATGTAAGATGTTAAAACTGCCATTAAAACTCCAAATCAGCACAAAACTGCTACTGATCACAAGCACAGTTAAAA
>CAUYQV010147684.1:12500-16672 GCA_963574575.1 Galagoides demidoff | reverse complement strand
ACAGGGGCAGGCAGTGCCTTTGAGAGTGGTCTTTTCAAGGTGCCAGTGCAAATGGATGCCTCCGTTCTTAGAAGGACTCAAGGCAGAACATTTCCTCATGATAAATATCAAATAGCTTTGAAAAGTGAAATAATCAAACAGCTCACTTGTGCCAGAATTAGGCAGCATAGGCAAATAGCATCTGGGGACTCTACCATTGGGGTGGGGATACTGGCCAGGAAAGATTTAACCACACACATACACACAGCCTGTTCAGGTAGAAAGCTGATAGGATCTTGAGTCAGATGGGCTGGATTTGAATCTCAATTCCTTCATTTACAAACCGGGAACCTATTATGAAGTCTCTCTGAAGCGTGGCTGTGTAGGCTGTGAACCTGCCCACCGTCCAGCTTTCCAGGCAGCAGGGAAGGGCTAGCATGAGGTGACCATCAGGGGAGCAAAGTTTAAGGAGTGCCAAAAACTCAAGAATGAAGATAAACAGTGCTTTAATACACTATTTCAAAAAACCAAATTAGTAGACCATGATGGGCCAGCCACTGGTTTTTACAAATACTGTTTTATCAGCTCTTCCCGGAGTTAGAGATGATTTACTCAGAGCTTCTAATTCAGCACCTGACACTTAGAAATGGGTGTCTTTCAGGTGAATCCCAGAGCTTGGGTTGAATCCTGGGTTCACATACCGCTTAATTGAAAACAATACCCTCTGGTTTCTTTCCTGTTCACGCCCCGCCACACCCTTGCCGGCTGTGCACTAGGAAATGGGGCTGTATGCTCCAGCCATCTATCAGAGTGGCAGATTAAAATTATGTAACAGGAAGTTTTCTGTTCATATTGTAATATAACCGAATCACCAGCTCTCTATTGATAATTCATTATGTGTTGCCGCTCTCACGCTGCAGCTCTGAAATGCTTTTTGCCGTAATGATTTTACACCCCACTTCTGTAATGGCCTCCCGGCGGTGTCGATCAGCTCCCCTTCTGCGTACAATAATATTATTCTGCAATCCGTCTGGGGAGAATGCTTAAAAGCTTTCTCTCATTTTCTCCATTTAACTCATGTATTATCTGAGTTTTTACATTAAATGGCCATTCTTAATATCCCAGGACATGTCACCTCTTTTCTAGAAAGGACACTGATACAGTACTTACCCTATTCCAGAATCTATACTAATCAAATCAGGCTTCCCCACTTCAACCCAGAGCAGCTCGTTCAGCGCAACGGCATTTAATCTCGAGAAAGAACTTATGAAAGAGAACAAAAACAATTTAAGCTGCAGTTGGTTAAATGCAAGCGTGATTGATGCAATTTGTTTGATAAAAAGGAATTAGCAGATATTGAAGTCAAGTTGTGGAATGAAGGTCAAAAATGCTGGGATTTATTGCCAGCGTACAACCGGCCACAATACCGTTTTAAAGGCTGAACCTGAGCAAATCGGGGATAAACATTTGAGTTTTGATACCCAAGAAGAAGAAAGCCTACAGCTCAAGCTTTAAATCTACACTATGATCTAGTAATTTAAAAACACTGAAATCCATCCTTGAGATCCTGATACTTTACCCAAGACTCAAACCACACTGTTTAATCTGTGCTTCCCTGCACCACCTAAAGCAATAAGCTAGAAAGCCTATTTAAGCACCTGTTTTAAGGGAGGAAGGCTGTCTGATCATGGGCCCATCTTCCCTGTAGAATTCAAACGCAAGACAGGAAAGTTGCAGCCCAAATTCCTTTAAGGCATGAAGGGAAATAACCGACTTTTGCCTTGAGGCCCCTGGGCTGAGAATATTTTGATTTTTTTCACAGTCAAGGACCCCCAAACCTGCAGGCTGATTTCTTTCTTGTACAGATAGAAAGTTCCATCTCACTAATGGATTGAGGGCAGGACTTGAGACGCATTTGGAGGCCGGTAATGGGGAAGATGCTCGTTTCAATCTGAGAGAGGCCGGGATCTGAGAAGAGGGCAGCGGGTGAAGACGAAGGACGGTGAATCATCCATCCCATTGACACGGGCCCCAACCCTGAGAAGAATGGGTGACCGTGACTGACCTGCCCAGAATCTCAATGGGGAGGACACGGAAGAACAAAGAGCAGAGGTTCCTTAAGCTTTGGTACCAAATGGATCTAGGCTTGGATTCTGTCTCTGCTGCCTAACAGCTGTGTGACTTTGAACAAGTCACTTAACCTCTCTGAACCTCAGTCTCCTTATCTGTATAATGGGGGCAACAATAACTCCCCATAGGGTTGCAGTGATGGTGACAGACACAGTGTATGTGAAGCACCTCACACAGTGTCTGGCACGTAATAGGTGCTTGACTTCATAGTAGCTCCGGTCCATTCCAGGTGGCCAGTCTACCGAGGATGTTCCCATGTGCTTAACTGTAATTTGATAGACTGCCATGGCCAAAACATCGAGCAGCTAATTGGGTTGCAAATTGACGTGTTTATTCCATTTTAAAACAGCAAATACATTGAGAAATTAAAATTATGGGGAGACGTCTCATAATGAAATTTGTTTCGCTCTTTAAAAATTAATCTTCAAAAACTTCATTTTGCTATTTTGGGTTGCCAGGGTGTCATTGGCAAAGGCCTGGATAGCAAGAGACGCTTTGCCATCTCCTTTATCCAAAGGTATTTATTTTGTTTTATGCCCGCATCCTGGCTCACCGGGCTGCTTTGCTGGCACGTCGTTGGATGATAAATCCATTTGTTTGGGCAACTTGAGGAGGGAAATTTGCCCAGAAAACTGGCTGGAGCTGGCTTTGGAAAAAGCCAAATTAAGTCTCCAGCAGACTGGGGTCCCTTCCAAATGAGTTCCCAGTGGGCAGGAAGTGCTCACTCCGTACAGTACCCAGACTATTCCGAGAGCCTCCAGACTGCATTAAACAAAGAAGATCAAGCCATTGGCAGTTGTATCGATTGGCGGATATCAGATTGCATTCCTTTGTCTGCTGGGCCCAGCTTATTTTCAAGCCCCCGGTCCAACCTTTGTGGAGGAGCAAGCTTAAAAGCTGACAAATTTCTCCCTCCATAAGAAATTGCTCCTGCAATTTATCTTTTTAGCTGAGCCTCTGTGGGCCTGTGTAGCATAAAAAAAAAAAAAAAAATGTTGTCCTTGTCACCTGCCATTTTTTCAGCCAGCCTGACACCCCCCGGGCTTCCCAACAGCTCTCTCCGGCAGGAGCTGCCTCCGAGCTCTTAGCACCACCAAATAATTGAGGTTGTCACATCTCTTGTTCATTGTTTTTTCCAGCCCTGGAAAAATGCAAATATTTCATTGTAGTCATTAATTTTCCCATCCTTTTCTTCAAGCATCTCATCGGTGTGATCTCATGGAAAGGGCTAAAGGCATGATTGCAAACACAGTGGCATCGGGCTTCTGCCCACGGTGGGGAGAATCTCATCAGATCAAATCTCAAGGAGGTCATCAATCATGCCCGCTGACAACCATTTTGCCTTTGCTTGTTACAGATGTGAACATGCTTAATTATTTGTACTGTAATTAGTTCATGAAATGTCAGGAAATGTCAAACTGTGTTCACAGCACAGATTTTTTTTTTTTTTTTCAGCAAAGACCAGAGAGAGCAAGTGTCAGTGGGAAATGAGAAGGACTGATGAGAAGGGCCGTGTCTGCGGGCAGAGGAGGGAATTGGTTTGGGGGACAAATGAGGGCCTAAAATATTGAGATTAGGCATTTTGGAGACATGGACTTCCAAAAACAAAACAAAACAAAAATTCAGGTAGGCATCAGACAAGGGAAGTGACAAGCCAGACGCTCTGGCAGGTTCCTACCAGGGGACTTTAGGTTTGAGAGTCTGTTGGCCTTGAGTTTAAAAGCAGTGGATTTTGATGTAAGATGATGTCGGGTTAAAGAAAAATATCTACACCTGGGGAGGTAGATGCTTCCTTACATTCCTGGTGCTAGAAATATTTTCCTTTTTCAACTATTTATTTTTAGGTTGATAAAAGGTCGAGTTGTGAAGTTAGTCGTTGGATGAAGGACGTATTTTCTGCTATGGAGAGAGAAATGGCTCCTCTCTGCAGCATTCTATAAGCTTTGGTGTTTATTTGCCGCTCATCTCATGCCAGAGGACAGTGAGTTTGCCCGCCAGTATTTGGGCAAAAGCTAGAGATGCTCTCAAGGGATTGGTCTTCCAACCGAACGAGGCTTGATATC
>CAUYQV010147684.1:0-7500 GCA_963574575.1 Galagoides demidoff | reverse complement strand
GGGTGCCAGAGAAGGCCGCTATCAGCCACTGTGAAGTTAAGCGGGGCTTGTCACATGGAATTGCAAAATCAGAGCTTCATTGGATCATGTAATAATCTGCTGCTAAGTGTGTATGTGGTTTGAAGGATTCTCCCCAGCCTGAGTTCTGCAAAACCATCGTAAAGTTTCCAGAAGGAACAGAGCCATTCTTCTGTGTGAGGACCTAACTCTGCCCTACCAGCGCGCTCCTTTGTCAGAAGCCGGGGATTTAATTTGTACTGGGTTAACGCAAGGTGTGCCTTTTTTTTTTTTTTAACCTGATGTGGGGCTTTGCCTGAAACAACTGCCTGATCTTTGCATGAAGCCAGGGCGGGCTCTCTGCTTCTCACAACTTTGCAAACCCGTCAGGAGCGCCCATGTGACTCTGCAGTGCTCTTTAAATGAAATTAGGAGACATTATCAGATCCGAGCTGTTCTTTTGCTGCAGTGAGATAATTTCTGGAGGCAAGACACCTGGCTGGCCCCGAGTGGTGATTAATTTTATGTGTTTAGGGTGCAATCATCACTCAGAAAAAAGGTTGAGGGTTGGGATGATAGATGATGGGCAGGGAGGAGATGGCCCGTGGAGCTGTTCTACATCATCAGTTCCTTTGATCGCTGGCAGAAGTTCAGAGATAACTTCGTTGCATCTGCCCAGAATAAACAAATACCTTAGACTTTGCAGAGGTCTGTTCTAAAAAGAGTCTGAGGACCAAAACATCTGAACAGCCAGCCACAGCTGAGGAAGGTTTCTACTGGCTTCTCATGTGGGTCTTCAAAAATAACGTGTGCCTGTAGTCCGAGCTATCAGGAGGCTGAGACAGGAGGATCGCTGGAGGTCAGGAGTTTAAGTCCAGCCTGGGCAACATAGCAAGACCCCAGTCTCTAAAATAAAACAGCATGAGTCCATCTATATTTTGCATTTAAGGAATGCTTGTATAATGTGGGCATGGTGGGTGCTGGAGGCCCCCTTTAGGACCGAGGCATCCATTGCCCTCCCCATCCCCAGCTCCTGGTCTCATGCTGGAGTGATGCTGCTGAGTGCTCAGAGCTGAGTGCCCACAGCTGTGTCCTTCCCTGGGCATGAGGGAGATACTTCCCCAAGGTTATCCCCTCTCGAGAAGCTCTTTTACAGAGACCCATCAGAGCTGGGGCTTACAAGTTCAGCCTTCTTTTCTCAATTGGGGACAATTCCGAAGGGTCATCCCAGTATCCACATCCCCCCACAGCATGAGATGTGTCCTCTGTTGTTGCAACATCCCCCATCTTCTCCCTGCATTCCTCACCCCAACCCCCACGCAGGTGTTCCTGAGCACAGCCTACAGGCAAACCTCCATCTCGAGTCTATTTACAGAAAGTCTGACCTGAGACAATACTCACCTATGTGAGAAAGTATCATAGTCCAGGGTGCCCATAAAGCTCATGTGCAAATTTAAAACTGCACACTATTTTAAATTGGGCATGAACTTTCTGGCCAGCCTGTATAGTGGTAGATACATTTTTGCCCCCCAAACTGATATTCTTGATAAAAAAAAAAAAAAAAAAAACCAACCAGAGTGACAGATCCACAATGGTGCATATATAACCAGTTTGTGCAGCTTCAATGGCAAACTGCTCTCTGGTTAAAGCTTGCCTCCATGACCAAGGATATTACTAAACAACTACTAATCAGGAAAATGATATATGGATTAAAGTAAACACTCCAAAAGCATTTTTGTTCAATCAAAGAGATTTAAGGGAAGGGATGCTTATACCAACCAGTGGAGGAAAAAAAATACCCCTTTTGTACTTCAATTAGCAAACAATAATTTGGATAATTGGAAGCAAATGTTTCGTCTTTTATCTGGCGAATTCCACGGTTCTTTGCCCACTGCTGTCCCCTGCAGGGTAGAAAAAAATCAAGTCAGAAGAATCTGAACCTGCCCACGCCAAGTATCTCTGAGATCACAGCCTAGGAAGAGGCAGGGTCCTGGGTTGGGCATTTGCTAGCTATGCCCCCTCCTGGGAAGGTGCTGCTATTTTCTGGAATACCATTTCCTAGAAATCATGCCAGGGAACTATCTGGGAATCTGCAGTGCCCACTGCCTGCTTCATGGATTTCTGTGGTTAAATGTGACCGTACATAGAGACTATTTGCTTCTTCCAGGTGAAGGGCTGATAATGTTTTTGAGAAACCACAGTAAACAGCCAATCTGGGCTGGATGTATACGCAGCGAATGTTCTCTGGGCTGGAAGAGTTTTAGGAGCTAAGTAACAAAAGACTTGAGGAAATGCTTGAAGCTTGGGAGAAGATAGAAAACCAGTAACTCCAAGGGATTGTTCCAGAAGCAGCTGCTTCCTGACATGATAAACAGGACTGTCCATGTGTTAATGGGACTTAAAAGATTACTGAGCCTCGCTGGGCCCTCCAGAGATCAAAACTGCAGAGGGCCACGCTCCTTCGCCCAGGGTAGACCACTAGGAGCAGGGGTGGTCCAAGGGAATTAGGGGTGGTCCGGGTTCTGGCTTTTCTTTGTTGCCATTCACTTCCCAGGAAACCCAGAAAGCGCCTCTCTGGAAGGAATGATATACATGGAATCCTATATGATATATAGGAATACTTGACTTTGTGAGTTTTTCTGGGTTCTGATTGCAAAAGCTAAACCCCCACCCCGTATCTCTTCCACCTTCACCCTCACCCTTCTCTCAACACCCTGCCAGCTCCAGCTGGCTGCCCTTGTCCCGGTACCCTCGGGTGATGACGCTTACTTAAAATAGTTCATGTGATCCTAGCTACGATCTCGCAAGGGATTACTATGCCCCCATTTTGTAGATGGGAAAATTGACACTCTGAGACTCAACCAATGTTATGAAGTTGTTAAGGGGAGAATCATGCTGAGGGGTCCAGCTTCCTAGGAGCAGAGGCTCACAGACCCCATCCTCACCTGCATGGCAAAGGAAAAGAGGGAGAGGAGAGGAGAGAGGCGTGTGGACCAGACCCCTCTGTGAAAAACATTAACCCCCTGGAGGCCAGAAAGCCAACATGGGTAGGAAGGTGCTGATATGAACACCTCTGTCCTAGATCCTGTTGGAGCTGGGATGGGGTGCGGACACGGCCTGAGGGTCATCCACAGCACCTACCCTGCCAGCCCTGGGCTGTGGACACATGTAGGTCATGGCCCTAGTCTCAGAGCACTTGCAGTGCAGTTGGGGATCGGGGCTGTGGTCTAGAGAGTTACGCCTCTCTCCATGGCTGCTCTGAGGGTCACTGCTGGTCGTGGCCCAGCGCTCTCGGAGAAGCCGGTCAGTTGTGGCGTGCACATCTGGCAGCCGCCCTGCATTTTCCACTGACGGGGACATTGTGCACCCATCTGTTTCATCTCTAATATTTCATCTTCAGCCATTTTCTGAGCCTCCCATTTCTGCAGCTATCCATGTAAACCTCATTTGTATGCTCCTAGCAAATCCTAGGCCTCTGCCTCGGGCCCCCTCTCTGGTCTAATTTAGGACCCAGGAGCTGGTGCCTTGATTCTGGCAGAGAGATCCTTTCACCACATCACAAAAGAATTGGCAACTGCGTGCAACCCAGAGGTGTCATTGGACCCCAGTGGTCGGGGGGCCCAGGTAGTGGGACGGGAGGTCACACCTGCACCAGTCCCCGCCTCTCTTGACTAACATGTCCTCTGAGTCCCAGTGTTGTGCCACTTTTGTGAAAGGAAGTAGGACAACAAGGACAGATAATTTGTCTAAAAGGTGCATAAGTATGAGAACACAGGGCTCTGTCCGTGCACAAGGTCCATCAGTGCAGTTAAATGCTTAGCTTCTGACAAAGACTATGCAGGAACTGGAGAAATACAGTTGGGCATCGCAATCCTCATTCATTTATTTGTCTACACATTTATTCATTCAAGAAGAATTTATTGAGTTGCTTCTACATACCTGACCCTATATTCAATATAATTCCTGTTCAAACAGGACTTAGGGCTCACATGGAGACACAGGCAGTAAGCAAATAATCAGGTGACTAAATGACAGCCCCAGGGTCTTCACCCTCACCCACTCTGAGCAGCCAGGCTCCCTGGTACCTCCCTTCCCCTGCCTGGGGACAGCAGGTGTCTCTGTGGGTAGCACAGGTGGGAACCCCCAGCTCCTTCCATAAGCAAGCACCTCAGTTCCCGAGTGTGAGGAAACAAAATCACCAGGAGTCACAACAAACGGTGCCGCCCATGAGGGACGGGAGCGATTGTCTTCCTAGTGGGGCCACCAGGCTGTATACATTTCATCCCACAAGCTAAGACTGCACTTGGAGCTCACGGCTTTCGGAAGGAAAAGCAGGAGGTATCCTCAGGACGGGGAAAACACCCTGCTCTGTGCAAGTTTTACTTTTGTTATCACTGAAAGCTATCCTCTGAGCTGCCGGGTCCCGTGAGCCACACCTGCAGCCATCGAGAAGCTTCCGGAGTTAGGCTGATGCTGGGATCATTGATCTCCTGCACCAGAAGCTTTCCATCTTCCATCTGTTAGATGCTTTGACCTTTTCTTAACATCACTAAGAGATAAAAAGTTAATCTACTGAAAAAGAAATGCATGACCTTTCAGAAAAGAATGGGTGTCACTGTGCGGCCTGCCGTCATTGAAGAATTTTATGTTCAGGAGGCAGCATGACGTGTATCCAAACAGGATCACCGTGGAGAATGAGAAAGTCCTGGGTCTCATCTAAACTAGCTGAGGATTCAGAGCAATGAACTTGGAGGAATAGGATCGGGCCACCTGGTGAAGCCACCACTCACATTCTTGACCAACCAGCTTCACCTCTGAATGCAGATCTTGGCCTAAGACATGGTATTTTCGAACAAGAAACTGTTACCTAATGGGGCAATCCCAAACTAGGATCCAGTGGTCCACGGTTTTCTCCATTCATTTGCTTCCTCATTTGACTACTATTTATTGAGTTCCTGGTGTGGACCAGACGCTTGTCTAGGTGGTGGGGATGTTACAACGGGGAAAAAACATCAAAAGCTCCTGCCCTCAGGGAATTCATATGGTATATTCTAGCGGAGAAGTTAGAAAATAAATAAGATACAGAGCGTGCCAAAAAATGTCTGTGCATTGTAAGAAAGGAAAAATCTGTATTAAAATTCTAACGCTCAAGGATCTCAAGAATGGAAAAAAAGTATCCAATGTACAGAGTACTATTGTTAAACCAACTTATAATCACTCATACTTTCATATGAAATATAAATCACAACTGTAGCCCAGGATGAAGGAGGGAAGAGGTGGGGGGTGGGGGGGGGAGTTTGGATGGAAGGAGGGTAAACGGTGGGACTGTAGTTCATATTAAAGGGTACATGTCAATTCTATTAAGTACAGAGTATAAATGTCTTAATACAATAATTAAGTCAACGAGGTGAAGGCTATATTAACTAGTTAGATGTAAGCATTCTAAACTGTATATAAAATCAGCACATTGTACTCCACAAAGGCATTTATGTATACATGATCAATGTGTTTATGACTTAATAAAAAAAATTTAAAAATCATTTAAAAATAAAAAACAAAAGATAGACACAAGTCACATTGAGCAGCTCCTGTAATTGTAGAAGTGGAACATGAACGTGAATGTTACAAATTTAATACAGATTTTCCTATCTTAAAATGTGTATACATTTTTCTGGCACTTTCTGTATAAGATAAACAGGCTGACATGGTGGCTCACACTTGTAATCCTAGCACTCTGGGAGGCCAAGGTAGAAGGATTGCTTAAGGCCAGGCATTCAAGACGAGTCTGAACAAGAGTGAGAGCCTTTCTCTACAAAAAATAGAAAAATTAATAGCTAGGCATTGTGGTGGGTGCCTGTAGTCCCAGCTACTTGGGAGGCTGAGGCTAGAGAATCACTTAAGACCAGAAGTTTGAGGTTTCTGTGAGCTGTGACACTATAGCACTTTACCGAGGGTGACATAGTGAGAGTCTAGCTCAAAAAAAAATTGTGGTAAAATATATATCCCATAAAATGTATCATTTTAACCATTTTTAAAGGTACAATTCAGTGACATTAAGTATGTTCACATTGTTGTACAGTCATCACCACCATCAATCTCCAGAACTTTTTCCTAAGCTGAAACTCAGTACCCATTAAACAATAAGCCCCCATCCCTCTATCTTCCTAGCCCCCGGTTACCACTATTCTACTTTATCAATTTTTCTGTTCTGAGTGCATCATATAAGTGTAATTGTACAGTATTTGTCCTTTTAACTCTGGCTTATTTCACTTAGTGTAATGTTCTTAAGGTTATTCCATTTTGTAGCGTGTGAGAGAATTTCGCTCCTTTATAAGGTTGAAAAACATTCCATTGTATGTATACATACGCCACATTTTATGAATCCATTCGTCCACTGATGGACATTTGAATTGCTGTAAATATTGGTATAAATTTGTTCCTTTTCATTGCTGAGAGATACCGTATTACTTTTTATGAATGTGCCACAGTATATCTACTCACCTGCTGAACGGCATTGGGCTGTTTCCTATGTTGGTGATGGTGAATAAATTCACTATATACAGTTATCTTCATAAATGCTTACATTTATAAATTACATTTATGAATGTTGATTTTTATGAATTATATTTGTGAACGTTTATAAATGCCTACTAGTGGGATTGCTGAGTTATATGTTGTGTATATGTTCAACTTCATAAGGAACGGACAAAACTGCTTTCTAGGTGTCTATATTATCTTTCATGTCTGCCAGCAAAATAATGAGCACTCCAGTTGCTCCACATCTTTGTTATCACTTGATGTTGTCAGTTATTTATCAGTTTCTAGGGGGTGTGAAGTGGTGTCTCATCGTAGCTTTAATTTGCATATCCCTATTATTTAATGATACATATAATAAGCATGTTCTCATGTGCTTATCGGTCATCTGTGCATTTTCCTTGGTGAAGTTCATGTGCAAATATCTTGCTCTTTTTTTACATTGGGCAAACCAGAACTTTTGACTTGTGAGGTTTTGTGCATCAATTGCCTGCATCTCATTCTATGTAACCCGTTAACAGTGACTGGAGAGGGATTCTTCTCCTTACACAGAGCCAGCACTGCTTGTTACCACCATTCTCCAAATGAATAAGCAAATCCTTCTGGGGAAAATCATTGTATAATAGAATGAATCAATATTTTTTTATTCCAAGTGACAGAGAACCTGATAGAAAATCCAGCAGACTAACCTAACCCAGAGATGCCATCTCATTCCAGAATGGTAGGAAGAGGGGAGGTGGGGATTAGAGGAATCTTTTTTGAAATTTGGTATTACCCATCATGAGCGCTATGTCTCATGACAGGGTAATTCATCTATTTAGGCCTTATTTTTCTTTTCTCTTTTTTTTTTTTTTTTTGAGATGGAGCCTCAAGCTATCCCCCTGGGTAGAGTGCCATGGCATCACAGCTCATAGCAACCTCCAACTCCTGGGCTCAAGCGAGTCTCCTGCCTCTGCCTCCCAAGTAGCT
>CAUYQV010147682.1:0-37126 GCA_963574575.1 Galagoides demidoff | reverse complement strand
TTTTTTTTTTTTTTTGAGATGGAGCCTCAAGCTATCCCCCTGGGTAGAGTGCCATGGCATCACAGCTCATAGCAACCTCCAACTCCTGGGCTCAAGCGAGTCTCCTGCCTCCGCCTCCCAAGTAGCTGGGACCACAGGCGCAGTGCCACAACGCCTGGCCATTTTTTTTTTTTTTTTTTTGGTTGCAGCCAGCATTGTTGTTTGGCGGCTGGGCTGGGGATTCAAACCCGCCACCTTAGGTGTACATGGCTGGCGCCTTAGCCGATTGAGCCACAGGCACCAAGCGTAGGCGCATTTTCAATATCTGGTTTAACTTTTTGGGTTTACTTGAATACGTCTAAATAAGAACATTCTAGAAGTAGCTTGTTTTAAGAATAAGGACTATTAAGGAGATGGGGGACTTGACAAATTCACATTTATTTTAAATATATATAGTTTTAGATAATGGTAAAGCCACAAACTCCACCTTTGGTAATCCAGATATGATAGTTCCAGTGCTGGAGCCTATTCGATGCTGTGGTATTTCATTGAGAAGCTGTTTTTGACACTTTAAGCTATTAATATCACTATATATGTTTGAAATCTTTTTCTAGATTGCCAAAATTTTCATTATGTGCAACAGTTCTTTATAGCATGTGCCAGTGATTCTCAGAATGTGGTCCGTGGACCTAGAGAGTCCCCGACACTCTCGTAGAGGATCTACAATGCCTAAACTGTCTTCAAAATAAAGCCTTAAAGACATAATTTGCCTTTAAGAAAATGTGTTGACATTGATACATGTGTTGACGTGAGTTGCATCATAAATGCAAAAGAGACAGTGGATAAAATTGCTGGAGCCTTTGGGTGAATCAAGGTGGTGGTGTAAAACTACACTATTAGTCTTTGTATTTTAAAATTGGATGAACAATATTGCTGATCTCAGAGGATTGTTGTGGCTGAAATTTTTAATTCTACATATGTAAAGGCTCTGAACTAACAACTACTCAGTATCACAAGCACTATCAGTAACAGGTGGCTTTTGCTGTGTTCTCATCTGTCTCTGACATTTATTTTATGCTTTGTTAAGCAGTACTGGTTATATTTACATGTGAATGTACTGCGGCAAAAAACCAAAGAAGAGTATCAAGATAGTTCTCAAAAGGCAAGTTCGTAGTGGTTTATGCACCTTCAAAGAAATGGCTACACAAGTAATGATGAGCAAAGAATTAAGGACTTGGGGGAAATTCTTGATATGAACAAGAGTATTTATGTGCCCAGGAAGTTGGACCAAAGACTGAATGCAGAACGTATGACTGGACTAGAGTGCTTCTCCCTCGTGATTAAACTATAGTTATCCTATTTAGCACTGGCTCTAGTGGTAATCCAATTTCCAGATATGCATCCTCTGCTCCATGTGAATATGTCTAATTTGGTTACTAAGTTGTCGTGACAGTATGTTTTGAAGGCAGCAATAAGAATGAATAGTAGCAGTGCTTGGTTTCATTTCCCCCGGCCCAAGTCCAACTTCAACTCTGTGTTATACTTACTTCATCAACCATCAACCCAATGAAAAGTAAAATTAGATGGTTGAACTGTGTGCTGTTCACCTAATTCCAACTCCAAATGATCCCTGTTTATGAAAGGATAAGTAAACGTAAAGATTTTATGTCATTTTGCTATGTGATTTTTTGTGTTCATTTTGCTTTAATGTTATTTACTTTTCTTTTTTTTTTTTTCATTGTTAAACAGATCATCAGAAACTGGAAAGGGAAGCTAGAATCTGCCGTCTGTTGAAGCACCCTAATATTGGTGAGGAAATATTTTCCATTTATTTTAAATGTTAATTTAAAATGTTTGTTATGTATATTGTCCCACAATAAAAACATTCATTTAATAATCTGTAATATGGGCAACTATTAACAACAGTTTTCTTACTTTTGGTCTTGGTTACATTTGATTCTTTAAAGTTTCAGGTATGCTTGTTGTTTATTTCCTGATGTAGTATTTTGAAGTAGGAATGGAAAATAAAAACACTCTTTCTAAACTAAACTAATTTTAGTTTGTGGAAATTTATAAAGACATTATGTTAATTGAATCAGTAGTGTATGTTTCCTGTTGAGTTGAAAGTTGACTGCACACCAACCAGTGCAAAACCTGAGTGTAATTTAAAGTTATGTGTCAATAAATTAAATTTAGGTAAACTCTGGCTATATTTATTACCTTTATTTGAAGGATGTATTTACAATCTGTGACATTTACTGATTTGATGTCTCTCAATAGACTAGTCTAAAATGAACATAATAATCCTTTACCTAACTTGGAGAGTAGTTGTGAATGTAAAAATCAAGCAAGTATAAATTTTTTTTTGAAAAGATGTGCCTATATTTTGAAAAGGTACCCATTTTATGTAAATTAATACAAAAAAATATATAAAATATTAGTTGAATGTTGCTTTCATTTGTCTTTAAGAATCACTCAGCTGCTACTGTTGATGTACAAAGAGAGAACTGATGTCATTGTTTTAGTTGCTGTCTTGTAAAAAGTTTCCCTTATATTCATTGATTCTATTCCAGAAACTAGTAGAATGATTTTATAAATTATAAAATGGCATGACAGCTTTCAACATTAAAAAAAATTGATGTACATTAAGAAGTACAGGGAAGAAAAAAAATTTTTTAAATGTGTAAACTAGATTCTGTGACAGTAGTTTTGGTTGTTTTGGAAAAATATTAGTGTCCTAGCTCCCTTAGTTTTATTGCCAATCAAAGTATTTTTTATCTAGAAGTAGTGAGAAAAAGGGTGACGATATAGAATTTGCAGTATATCTCCCGGAGAAGGTCTCTCATGTTTGTGTGTGGGAGCATGCAATTTGTAGATCTGCCTGGAATTTTTTAGCGTCCTGTATTTCCTGGGTATAGCTGATGTTCTTACATGAACCAGTAGACAAGATGGAGTACGATCTGAAGCATCAACATACTGACAGCTGTGGAAAAGGAAACTTCTGGTGTTGGGGAGAGAACAAAACAACTCTGAAACATATTATCTACCTCTTTATGAGTATTTTACACTGAAAAAGTTTGTGGGATTTCTTGGTTGGCTGTATCAGTTTGTTAAGGCTGTCAGGATAAAGTACCACAGACTGGGTGGCTCAGACGATAGAAATGTGTTTTCTCATAACTCTGGAAGCTAGAAATTCTAGATCAAAGTGTTGACAGGGTCGATTTCCTCTGTGCCCTCTCTGCCTGTCTAGTGGGTGGCCACCTTCTCTCTAGGCCGTCACATGGTCTTTCTTTTGTATAATGTCTACGTTCTAATTTCTGCTGATAAGGTCACCAGTCATAAGTGAACTAGAGCCTACAATAATGATCTAATTTTAACTTACTTATCCTTATAAACACCCTAACTCAAATACAAATCCTGTCACTTCCTGACATATTGAGGTTAGGACTTCAACATATGAATTTAGGGAGCACATCATTCAACCCACAAGGGGAGAAATCGCACACTATAGTTAAAAGAGCACTACTCTTACTTAAATTTAAGATAATTTATGAAATAAAAATTTGTAATTTTTGTTTAGTGAACTTAATAATTCCTGTGTAGTCAGGTTGTTATTTGTTAGTTTGTTTTTATTTTTAGAAAGGTCATTCTATAAAACTCTTTGTTTCATAGGTAATGAAACTAGTTTCCTTCATTTCCTGTAGGACAGCAAAGTCAAATGTTTGAAAGACTGTCATTTTAAAACAAGAGCTATTTTCATTTTAACACTGCATGAAGAATAACTTTATCATAAAAGGGAAAGTACACTGGGGAAAATTCTAAAGTTTTGTGACCGAGGCAGCATCCTCTGCACACTCTGTCAGAGTGTAAATATTTTTTTTCAGGGATCCACAGAAGCCAAACTCATAAATTCTTTGGTAACCTCACTTGAAGTTTTCTTTCATCTCTCAAGATTTCAGGAA
Organism: Galagoides demidoff; assembly: GCA_963574575.1. NCBI lineage: Eukaryota > Metazoa > Chordata > Mammalia > Primates > Galagidae > Galagoides > Galagoides demidoff. Next base: position 33,185 of record CAUYQV010147682.1, on the reverse strand, counting down.
TACAAAACTCCAGGTCCTTGAACTCTAGGCTCCATTTCTAATCACAAGAGAAATTTCTAGTGATTCTGTTCCTCAGGGTATAACACATAAATGTGTAACTGTAAGACACAATCTGGAAAATCCTACCACTGGCAAATTCACCTGTATCATTCATTCATTCAGTAAGTTAATATTCTAGGAGTGTAGTAGGGGCAAAACAGACCCACGTCCCTGCCCTTGTGGAGCTTGTATTGTTGGGGAAGATAGATTGTAAATGAAGTGTAGATGCCAGATACTGGTAATTGTTAAAGAGAAGCAGAAAGCAGAGACAGGGAATAAGGAATGTTGGGAGATTCCAGTTTTAAATAGTTGGTCAGGACCATGTCATTGAGAAGGTGAAAGTTAAATGTAGACCCAAGAGACGGGAAGAAGGCCAGGCGTGGTGGCTCATGCCTGTGATCCCAGCACTCTGGGAGGCTGAGGCAGGTGGATCACCTGAGCTGAAGAGATAAAACCAGCCTGAGCTAGAGCAAGACCTCATCTCTAAAAATAGCTGTGCATTGTGGCCAGGGCTTGTAGGGCAACAAAGTTAGACTCTGTCTAAATAAATAAATAAATGCATAAATAAATGTAAGAGATGGGAAGAAGCAAGACATTTGGCTCTGTGGAGGGAAAATTTGTAGGCAGAGGGAATAAACAACCTTTGCGAAGGCCCGGGTCTTGCCCAGTGGATTTCACTGAAGCTTTTTATCGAATTGGAGAAATATGGATGAGTTATTTTTTATTTTCTCCTAATTATCATAATTGTGGGTCTCCATGCTCTGTAATCTGACAATGTTGTGTTTGCTCATGTAAAGAATAATGATTTAGAACAAAAATAACAATAGCAGTGATTTTCATAAAATAGTAGACAATAGACAACAAAGTGGTTTTTTTTTTTAATTTCAGAATACTGGGGGTTACATCTATTTTGTTTACGTACTTTCATTATGCAAAAATTGAGTATTCCTCCCACCCAAACAGTGTTCACTGTACTCAATAAATTCATACTCAAGGTGTGAATTTACCTACATTTTCCTCTCACCTCTCCCAGCTTGATTTTCACTGAGATTTACTTCCATATGTGCACTTAAGTGTTGATTGATCAGTTCCAACCTGGTATTGAGTACGTGTATTTGTTTCTCCATTCCTGTGATGTTTCACTTAGTAAAATGATCTCTAGTTCCATCCAGGTTGTCACAAAACATTTAAGATCACCATTTTTCTTTATGACTGAATAATACTACATAGTATGCAAATACCACATTTTATTAATCTGTTCATGTATTGGTGGGCAGTTGGGTTGTTTCCACATCTTTGCAATGCTGAATTATGCACTTATAAACTTTCATATGTAGGTGTCTTTTTCATAAAATGACTTTTTTTTCCTTTAGATAATAACCCAGCAGCAGTGGGTCAAATGGTAGGTCAACATTAAGTTCTCTGAGTTATCTCAATACTATTTTCCATGGAGGTTGTACTAAATTGCAGTCCCATCGACAGCGTATAAGAGTTCCTTTCTCTCCTCATCCACACCAGCATCTGTTGTTTTTGGACTTTCTAATATGAGCCATTTTCACTAGAGTTAGGTGATGTCTCACTGTGGTTTTGATTTGCATTTTCCTAATGATTACAGATGTTGAGCATTTTTTCATGAATTTGTTGGCCATTAGTAGATCTTCATTTGAAAAGTTTCTGTACATGACTTTTGCTTACTTTTTAGTGTGGTTGTTTCTTGTTGATTTGCTTAAGTTGTTTATAGATTCTTATTATTATTCTTTTATCAGATGTATAGTATGAAAATATATTTTCTCATTCTGTGGGTTGTATATTTGCCCTTTTCATTGTGTACTTGGCTGTGCAGAAGCTTTTTAATTTTTAAAGTTCCCATTTATTTATTTTTGTTGTTACTGTTATTTCTTTTGGGGTCTTCTTCACAAATTCTTTACCTAAGCCAAAATCTATGAATTTTTCCAACATTTTCTTCTAGGGTTTTTATAGTTTCCTGCCTTAATTTTAAGTCTTTTATCCATTCTGAATTAATTTTTGTGAGCGAAGAGGTGCAGATCCTGTTTTAGTATTTTACATATGGCTATCCATTTTTCCAACACCATTTATTGAGGAGGGATATTTTTATTTGTTTTGTCAGAAATCAGATGAGACTATGAAGATAATTTCGTCTCTGGGTTCTCTGTTTTGATCCATAAGTCTGTCCCTTTTTGTGCTGGTACCATGCTGTTTTGGTTATTATAGCCTTGTAGTATAGCTTGAAGTCTGGTAAGGTGTATTTCCCACTTTGTTCTTATTATGTAAGGTTTCATTGGCTATTTGGGGTCTTTTCTGGTTCCAAATGAAGCCTTGAGCTATTTTTTCTAGTTCTGTAAAATATGGCATAGATATTTTAATTCCAATTGCATTGAATCTATAAATCACTTTGGGTAGTAGGGCCATTTTAACAATGTTTATTCTGCTAATCAATAAGCATGGTATATTTCCCCATCTGTTTACATCTTTTGCAGTTTCTGTCAACAGTGTTTCACAATTCTCCCTATAGAGGTCTTACACTTCCTTAGTTTAATACATTCCTAGATATTTTATTTTCTTTGTTACCATTGTGAAAGGTATGGCATTTTTGACTTGATTCTTAGCTTGACTGTTGTTGACATATATGGAAAATACTGATTGTGTACATTGATTTTTGTAACCTGAGACTTTCCTGAATTTATTTATCAATTCTAGTAGTCTCTTAGTTTAATGTTTGGGGTTTTCTAGATATAAGATCATATCATCAGGAAAGAGCAGTAGTTTGATCTATTCTTTAGCTATTGGACCTCCTTTATTTCCTTCTCTTATCTGAGAGCTATAGAGAGAACTTCCAGCACTGTGTTGAATAAAAGTGGTAAAATCAGGCAACCTTCTAGGGTTCTAGTTATAAGCAGGAATGCTTTCAGCTTTTTCCTGTTCAATGTGATGTTGGCTTCAGGTTTTTGGGTTTTTGTTATTGTTGTTGTTGTTGTTGTTGTTGTTGTTATTGTTTTTGAGAAAGAGCCTCAAGCTATTGCCCTGGGTAGAGTGCTGTGGCATCACAGCTCACAGCAATCTCCAATTCCTGGGCTTAAGAGATTCTCTTGCCTCAGCCTCCCAAGTAACTAGGACCCACCACAGGTGCCCACAGGTGCCCACCACAACACCTGGCTATTTTTTGGTTGAAGTTGTCATTGTTGTTTGTCCAACCCAGGCTGGATTCGAACCCACAAGCTCTGGTGTATGTGGCTGGTACCCTAGCCACTTGAGCTACAGGCGCCAGGCCAGCTGCAGGTTTTTCAAATTTTGTCTTTATATTTTTGAGGAATGTCTCATCTATTTTGAGGTATGTCACTATCAAAGTTTCGAGACAGACCTATGTTATCTATTATTTCACTTACAAGAAACATAGTTGAAAACTTCCTCTACCAAATCTACAAAGAAGAATTTGCATCTATACTGCAGAAATTATTCCATAATATTGAGAGAGAAGTAATACCCTCAAATACATTTTTTTGAGATAATTTTGCTCCATTACCAGGGCTAGAGTGCAATAGCCTCAGCCTAGCCCACAGCAACCTCAAACTCCTGGATTCAGGCAATCCTCTTGCCTTCTGACTAGCTGGGACTACAGGTGCACACCACCACACTCAGCTAATTTTTCCATTTTTAGTAGGTGTGGGGATCTTGTTTTGCTCCAGCTAGTCTTGAACTCCTGATCTCAAGCAGTCCTCTTGCTTTTGCCTTCCAGAGTGCTAGGATTACAGGCGTGAGCCACCACATCTGGCCCAAAGAGAAGTGTTTTAAAAAAAAATGCCATAAACAGACATCTGAGAATATGCTGGAGAGTAGAGACCAGCAGGGTGATGGGCAAAGAGCAGTGTTCATGTTGAGATCATTGCACCTAGTTAGCAGTACCACGTGAATCACTAGCCTTTACTACTGAATTAGATTACACAGGGAAAACAACACTTGGTCTTGATTTCCCTGACATAGGTAAGGTAATGTGCCATCTAAGTAACATCAGACTATGGTCATGTATATCCTTTTCTCTATTTTATTATTTGCTTGGTTTTAAGATCTAGTAGGTTGTGGAACATTAAGGAAGTAAAGTTTATTTTTAATAGTTTTTCCCTATGAATTTTTGCTTGTTTTATTTATTATTATGTACCTTTCTCTTGTCACAGAATCAGTAATCTGGAGAACTTTCAGCAAGTGAAAGGTTTCTCCTAAAGAGACACATTTTATACCAATCAAAAGTGATGATTCAGTAAACCACTCTTTTATTAGTTTTTTTTTATTCCTTTTGGTTTTTAAAAGTGGTACACATACTTAGTGGAAAATATGGAAAATATAGCAATGTATGCAGAAGAAACCAGAGGGGCCAACTTTTAATATTTGATTTATTCATTTTTGCCTTTTATAGTACATCTTGTATGGACGCTAACTTTCAGCATTCTTTTGTGTGCACTTTCCTATCCCTTTAGATATTTCTTGAAAATTATTTCAACAAAATTTCTTGAGTGTGTAGCCATTGCCAAGCTTTGTTCTAGGCTGCATTCACTGCTGATGAAGCGATACCAGGAGAGACAATGTCCCTTCTTTCCCAAAGCCATGCATCCTAGAGTCTAAACAAGTAACACATCATAATAATGTCCTAAGGATTTATTCTGTGCAGAGCATTAAAATAGATAATTTGATACCAGGCTACTGTGAAAGACAAACAGAGCCAGATAGTAGTTAAAGACAATGAAAACAGACTTTATTCAATACTGTTGCCCTAGGGGAAGGTACTATTGCATATACAGCAAGGACAGCTTAGGGGCATATAGTCAGGAAGCAGAGTGAGGGGGTCAAGTGGATGGATCAGTACTAAGAGGAAACATTAAGGGCAAGAAGATTCTTGCAAAACTTGCCTAACCAGATTGTTGTTAAAGGCAGGCCAAGAACTCAGATATCAAGGGTTGGGCACAAGGATCTCGATAAGATACCAAAAGTGGAGAAGGACTTAGTGGGATTCTTCACTAAAACTAGCCTAGGAAGGCTGGAGACTGAGTCCAAGGATGAGGTCTAGTTGAAAAAAAGGAAAGTTTGGTCAAGAAGAGAGTCTTACTATTTTAAATTGGCTTATCAGGCAAGGTATGTCTGTAGAGGTCTCAGTTAAACTGATATCTAAATGATAGGTAGAAGCCACCATGACAAAGCTCAAGGAGAAAGAACTTTGGGTGGAAGGAGCTTCCCTTGTTAGGAGAATAGTGGATGGCCTTCATGGAGGAAAGGGAGAGTGACCCCGCAGGGCAGTTGGGTGTCCAACCATGTAGGACTTTATAAACTAGGTTAGGGAGTTTAGGTTTCATTCTAAGTGCAGTGGGAAGCCAGGAGAAGGATATTAGGCAAGACGATGTCATAATCTGATTTGCTGTGTCTGCTGTGTATAAAAAGGATTATAGTCACATGTACACAATCAAGGATGATAGCGTTGAGTCACTGTATCATAATCTAGTGTTTATTACTCTAGTACTTCTCACCTGTACCTTGGGTCAGAATTTAAACAGCTTCAGACTGGTTGTCCCTTTGAAACGATCCATGAAAAGCACCAGGCATCTTTGGCTCAACAAATTTGGGAGTTGAAGTCATTTTCTAAGCAGTTCCATCTTTTCTGTCTTCTGTCTGGGCATTTTTATTTGAACCCCAAACTGGAAACATAGCTGACATGAAGGTATTGAAGCTTGGAGAGAACACACGTTATGCTTCTGTTAATTAGTAAGTTTTTATAAGCCAAAAATTTCAAGTGGTATGTCAACGTATCTGTTAATTAAGTTAAGGGAAAAATACATTTCGGGCATTAAAATAAAATATTTGAAGTAATAGCCAAATTTTTCTCACAATTATTTCATATTTGAATTTTTTTTCTGCTTGATCTTTAATGAGATTATTACTGAGTGATGTATTAAAATCTATGGGGAAGCCCAAGTAACTAAAAACAGTAAAGAGAAATCAGGAAAACAGGAAAAAAAAAAACAACATTAATTTAATCCAGCTATGTGAATCTGAAGACACTTGGACCTGGAAAGGAAAAGAGATAATATTAAACACTTTGAGCAGACTCATCTGATGTCCCAGTGAGAAGACAGCTGCATACTTGCCTTTTTCCTTGAGGAGTTTAATATTTGAGACAACTTTGTAGTTGGTGGGATGATGAATTTTGTTGCTGGGCTATTATTGCATTACCTGAAGACCTTTATTTACACTTTGTATAAAGTTCAGACAGAGCAGGACAAATTTTTCAAAGTTTGAAGTATTTTTTGTTTGTTTGTTTTGTAAGGTAAGTCTTTGCGATACGGCTGAGTGAACCTCAGCAGCTGGAGAGCCACGGGGAGGGTTCCCTGCAGGGCCTCTGTCCCTTTCCTCCATGGAGGTCGTCCACTGGTGTAACCTTTGTTCTCCTAGCAAGGGAAGCTCCTTCTGTCCAAAGTTCTTTCTCCTTGAGCTTTGTCATGATGGCTTCTACCTATCATTTAGATCATTTAGATAACTGTTTAACTGAGAACTCTACAGACATATCTTGTCTGATAAGCCACTTTAAAATAGTAACAAAGACTCTCTTCTTGACCAAACTTTCCTCTTTTCAAGTAGACTGCATCCTTGGACTCAGTCTCCAGCCTTTCTAGGCTAATTTTAATGAAGAATGTAGCCCTTTAAACAGAATCCTCATTCATGCCCTGAAACTCCTAGTACAAGGAATTAACCTTTCTGAGATCACATCACAGCTTAAAGATTACCTCTTTCCTAATGGCCCTCCCACCCACTACACCAAACACATTAACACATTTACTCATTTGACAGTATAAGGTATAATGGAAAAATGAAAGACCATAGTATATGGAAAGCTCTATAAAGATTCAGTGGACCCAGTTCATTCTGCTTCTGATGCTGGTCTGCTTTGTGAACTGCTACACATCCTGTCTGCTCACCAAGTCTAGTTCCTCTCTTTGTAAAGCAGAGAAAATATTTACCTTTTTTATTTCTCTGCAAGAATGATTCCAGAGAATTAGATAATGCATCTTATTATGGTGATGAGTTAATATACTTTGGAAGATGATTGATTAATTTGAATATACATTTGAGTGGATTATTATAGAGCACTACTTACCCAGTAGTAACTAACAATTCATTTCTTAATATTTAGGAGTTCCTTCCTGAGAGAGTGTCAGTATATTTTAGGAACTTTTGCATATAGTGTATATGTGATATATCTTATATATTTTATATAGTGTGTAATATGTATAATATATTACATACTTATTACACATAATCAGCAAATAATAATATTGCAATAATCTCATAGATTATCTGGTATAAACTCTATTTTTTTATTTTAATAATTGAAGAAACTAAAATTTTCCCAGTCTACACGATTCGTCCAAAATTATAATTATTTGATGACAAATAAATTCTTTTTTTTTTTTTTTTTTTTTTTGCAGTTTTTGGCCAGGGCTGGGTTTAAACCTACCACCTCTGGCATATGGGGCTGGCATCCTACCCCTTTGAGCCACAGGCACCACCCCACAGACCCAAATTCTTGATTGCCTCTATAACGAGGTAGTGATGTTTGGGGAACCAATTGAAGCAACAAGAGAGAAAAGATGATTTTTTTATTCCCTTGTGAGAAACCTGAGGTTGGTTTTGATTCAAATCAATTCTTCCTTTTATATAGGATAAACATTAAAGTTAAAACTTATAATACAGCTCGACGCCTGTGGCTCAAGCAGCTAAGGCACTCACATATCTGAGCCGGTGGTTTCAAATCCAGCCTGGGCCCAGCAAACAACAATGATGGCTACAGCAAAAAATAGCCAGGTGTTGTGGCAGGTGCCTGTAGTCCCAGCTACTTGAGAGGTGGAAGCAGGAGATTTGCTTGAGCTCAGGAGTTGGAGGTTGCTGTGAGCTGTGACACCAGGGCATTTTACCTAGGGCTACAGCTTGAGGCTCTGTCTCAAAAAAAAAAAAAAAAACAAAAACCAACAACAACAACAAAAAACTTAGAATACTAATATTGGGAAAGAGAACTTTTAAAGTTTTAGAAAGCATAAGTTATACCTACCTCCCCTATATATTAACCTGCTGTGAAGCCATTAGGTTTTACAAGGATGTTCAGGTTGAGCAAGTTTTATTGTTTGAGAAATATAACCAGGACATACAATTCCACATGCTGGCAGGTAGAGATTAAAGACTATATAAAGCCTTTGCTTTCTGTAAAAGCAGGTCTCCCAGGCTAATGAGTAGTAATGGCATTTAAGATCTATATAATTTTCTTTTCTTAAAACATAAAACTGGAAGTGTCCTCCAGGATTATGTAAGCCCAACCTAGATTCTGCAGGCAGAGATTGGAGGTTTCAGTAGGAAGTAAATGTTCCTAGGTTTAAAAAAATCATTGGGTCAAATTCCATTTGCTGCTTTAAGATTAACTGTGTTTTTTGTTTGTCTCTTGTTTTTAACAGATGACTTTAACCCTAAATTTTGCCTTTTTATTCTCCCCTGCGTAAATTTGTCTTCTAGCCTCCACAGTTCTTCCAGCTTCCACATAGGGAATGAATGCAATCACACCGTATAGGTGAGACTCACTAAATGGTAGTCTCAAATATTATATTATAATATTTTTATAATTATAATATAATTATAATATAAATATATATAATATAAATATAATATAATTATAATATATATTATAAAGTGAGGAAATTGCCTTATATTTCCATTGTTACAACATTACAGCGATTTAGAACCATTTGAAAGAAAGTCAGATGGGAAAGGAGAGCAGACTTAGGGTCAACGTTAGTTGATCTGCTGAGAATACAAAGTTAACAGTTTTATGAATGACGGTCAAGTCTTTTTCAGTGAGAAAATCAATAACATTCCAAAAAGACACTTGTGTTTTTTTCTTCCAACTCTCCCTTTATTGTTGACTATGCCTAATAATCACACTAATCTGTGATTATACAAAACTAAGTAATTTTTATTGCTAAACTGCTATCTTTAGTGACGCTCAAACAGATAAAAAGTAATGTTCATTAGTAAAAAGCAAAGTACCTTGTTTCATGTTCACCTTTTATTTGATTACATCTCACCTCTTTATCCTGATTATTTGGTGAGAAGGCTAAATTGCTTCTTAGAATATATTACTGTCTGAAGAATTGATTTTACTCTTTTAACAAATGTGAGAACCAGCACAGACGGATTTTTCCACCTGAAATAAATATTTTCAAAAACTCTCATTATCTCTAAAAAACAAAAAAGTCTCATTATCTACCTTAGGTTTTTTTTTTTTTTCCTTTGTTGGTATAGTACTGTGCTGGTGCTATACCTTTATAATTCTTGGTTGAAATTTAAGTTCATTATCTTTTTAGGCAAACAACTTCTTTAGTAGAAAGATGAAATAGGAATATAAAAATTGTATGATCAAGATAATATTTTAAAATCTTAATTGGTGAATTTGGATCTGAATATATTTGTTACTGGTGAGATTTTTTTTTTCCCCTTGCATCAGTGAAAAAGCCACTTCACTGAGTTACATTAGAAGTAGATGGATTTGTGTGTGAAACTGGAGAAAAATGGTCCTTCTGTTACAAATGCAGCACCATTTGTGGTTTAAAATTACTTATAGTACTAATAGTACACTTTGTTCTAGCAGTGATAATATTTGCTCTAGTATTTTTCCTTGATTGACTAGACCTATTTTATTTCCATTTTTCCCTATCTAGGCTACGTTCAGGGTAGAATCCCCTAACAGAATGTCAGAGGTTCATAGTAGTTTCTTATGCCTGAACTGAAATTGGAAAGATCTATAATTGTACCATTACTCGCCCTTGTTTGTTTGTACGTTTTGGTGGGGCTTCAGTGGTGCAGAATTCTGCCTCTACTCCCTTTCCCCACCACGGGCAAGAAAAACAGCCCCCGTAGCCAGGAAATCCTGAAGATAGCTGGCCAATTGGTAGCATCTTTCAATCTCTTAAAAATCATTGGTCTTTCCTCTTCTGTACCATTGATACTAAAATAAACTTACCTACAGTAAAGGATTACATGAGAATGTGAAGAGGGGCTGAATAGAGTTAGGTTGGAATTCAATGAATTTTGCCTCTAGAATTAATGATAAAACTGTTAACTGTGGCAGGCATTGATCTAAGTGTTTCCTATGCATTCGCTCTTTGAAGTCTCCCAACAAACAAATGCCATTCTTGTCTTCATTTTACAGACAAGAAAGCTAGAGCTCAGAGAGGTTATACAGTTTAACCAAGGTCAGGCAGCTCGCAAGAGAGAGAGCTGGCGTGCAAACCTGCATGTTCTTCCATCACAGCCCATGTCTCAGCCCTGCTCTAGATTGCTCTAGATTGCTCCTGGTTGCTGTGGAGCTCTGGATTAGTCAGACTGCTCTTTAGGAAGTAGAAGAAAAGAACCTTAAAGTTTTATGAAGACTGCTTAAAATAATAATAAACTAAGATCTTTCCTTAGGGAGATTATATAACTTTTCTGTTTATTACTAGTCTTTTTTCCAGAGGGCAATATTAGCATGAGCTTATTATCCAAATACTTAGGCCAACTAAAGATATTATAGATCTAATTGTATTTTGATGATGATTTTTAGTATCTGGGTGGAAAACGTGGCTAATTTTTTAAGTGTTTACCTTTGACTCCACATTAATTATTTACAGACTTTGCAAGGAAGTGGCAGTCTTTTCCTTTCCTCTCTTATTGATCAGGAAAGTGAATAAAATAAATGAAAATGATGAAGACTGAGGAAATGAACAGTATTTTTTTTTTGTGATACTGTGTAATATGACGAAACAAGTGTTAAAAATTATGTTTTACTTTGTAGAAAAAAATCAGGATCAGGTAGTTATAAATGAAGATTCTTGAAAAATTCATAGATCAAACAAGTCCTCAATTATTTTTTTCAAAGCAATCATTGCCTGTAACATAATTAAATACAATATACAGAGGAATATCAATGTAGAATTTTGAGGTAACTTTTGAAAGTCTATTTCAGAGTTCAATTCTGGCATTTATTTCTACCATTTGATAATGCTAGCTGTAGCACAGTTTGATGAAAAAGTTACCACATTGGGAAAGGTAGTTTCATATTTTTATTATTTGTTTATTTCAACGTAGGCACATTTTCTTTAAAAATTCTCCATAAGTAAAAGTGTTGTTTTTTTTTCCTTTGAATTTGACTTACGGTGCATCTGTTTAATGAAATCAATCCCAACTCTAATGAAGCAGATTATTATTTAATAAACATATTAATTTCATTGATTACTTAGTTTGGAAGGTGAATAATATATGTTGAAGGAAAGGAAATAGGTGGATACAGTGATATCACCTGAATTCTTCTCTTGAAATATATTTTCACGTATTTCATTTCAGAAGTAATTTAGAACTTTTGCGGGGGGAATCAAAGAAATTCTTTGATAAGATTTTGTTCTCACTATTGAAATTCAGTAGTTTTTTAAAATTCAGTGCCCAAAGATTACTTTCAGTTTTTATTACAGTAATGGATTTATTGTGTTAAATGTTTTAATCAAATGCCTAGAATGACACAAAAAATTTTAGTAGCCTACAAACTTATTTGTCAAAAATCTGGCAATATTTTTTGTAAGCACATTATTTTGAAATGTAAGTTACATTTTTTTTTTCATTTCTTCTATTCAGAGAGTGAATGATTTTACTTACAAATATCTCTGTGGATCTTATATAAACAATCGCCTTATAGGGACATCCATAATTATTATCTTCTTGGGTAATAGTGGTTTTGCATAGTCAGACGAATTTGTGTCAGATATTTGTAAAAAAACAAATCACACCTTATTTATCATGCATTTTTCATTAAGGGAAAAATTCTTACTTTCAAATTGAAGTGAAGAAACATAGTCTTATAATTAGCTCTGAAAATATTTCTTGAAAACTTTTGAAAAATGTAGTAAAGGAAATATGCTGATTTAACTTTTTGCCACCCATTATTTTTTTTCTTAAAATTTCTTAAATAATCACAGATGAATTTTACATCTACACTTGATTGTAATACCAAATAAAATTGTATCAAACTCAGCAAAGGTAAAATAGGAGAATATGCATAGTAAAATTTGGAAGCTGTCTTTTATTTTCAGTGGTTAATATTAAGCTTGAGTTGAACAGTATAACTTTTGCAGCTGAAGTACTAAGACCACAAAGATGAATGAGACAAATTCCCTGACCACAAGGACTTCACAGTTTGGAAGAGCAGATAGTTATGTGTGGAAGTAAAGTACAGTCCAGCCGTTACATACTGTAATGAAGCTATTAGGTGCCATGGGAACACTAAGGTACAGTATAAGCGGATACTTTTAACTGAAATAGATTCGCTGGCGAACAGAATTTTGCTATGAAGAAATAGAGACTGAACTCAATAACCTGTAATAAAAAGACCAGAAAAGGAAAAATATCTGATGTAAAAGTCCTTGACACACTTGAAGAATAATAGAAAGCCCTGAATGATTAGAATATTATATTCACATGCGTGTTACTTTGGTCGAGAATAATAGTGCAGAGTCTTGACTTCCCTGGGAAGAAATTTGATTTTTAATTGATAGAAAACAGAGAATTATGAATGATTTATTTATTTTACTAATGTGATTTTATCAGTGTCTTAGAAAGACAAATTTGGTAATAATAAGCTCAAGTGTTTGGCATCCGGAGAAAGTGGTGTTGAAAGAGCATTGGAAGCCTCTGGCGTGGATGTAGGTGTAAGATGTGATGATCTCCTGAACCTGGTTATGGGAGCAGGGGTGGCAGGTGGCAAAAAGACAGAGGCACTGGCCACATCGCTGTCAGGAGATTTGGGGCAGCTGCTACAAGTTGTGGCAGATGGGATAGGAGGACATTTCTCTGCAGTTTCTAGTTTGGGTGGCTAAGGAGATGTTGATCTTCTTAACTGAAAATAGGGAACAGAAGAAAAAAATAGTTCAGAGAAATTAGAACATTAGCTGATGTGAAAACATGATGAATTTTTATTGTTGTTGTTGTTGCAGTTTTTTTTGGCCAGGGCTGGGTTTGAACCCACCACCTCCAGTATATGGGGCTGGCACCCTACTCCTTGAGCCACAGGCACCACCCCATGAAGAATTTTTTTAAGGGATTGGCTAATACCAATTTGGGGGTACCATGGATGAAAAAGGAAAAAGAAATGGAAATGTCAAATGACACCACCCAAACCCCTGATCTTTCACTTTGGGGCGGAAATTGTAAGTTATCACTTGGGCATTTCTCTTCGGGATAGAAGCGGCGGACAGTGACTGTAATAATAGCTGCAGCAACTTCCTCACTGGAGTGGTTTAGCCATTATTCCTCGGGTGCTCTTTCCTCCATTTCTGTCTATTAGAGCAAAGCTCATTTCTGATTAGTCCCTCATGCTTTCCCTAAGCCTGTATCTTTTATTGGCTCAATGACTTTAATCTGTATATATACCATCCAACTTGCACTGTCTCTCTATATACCACACAGAGCTCTGGAGAGTATCAATATGCTTTTATATTTTGACTCGTCTACATATGTAGAGTAGATGAACCCACCCAGTAGTATGAGATTATCAAGAGGACCATAGACTACACGAACAAAAATACTTACACAAATAATGAATTGTTTGTTTTAAGGGCAAAACAACAATCATTTTCTTACCTTATGTTTATTCTGAATATGCATTAAAATATGAGGTATACATATATATCTATACATGTGTATAAAGAATAGCTAAATTTCTATGCTTGGCAAATTAAAGGAATTTATAAGTGAAGTTACTATTTTAAAGATCTTTTTTTTTTTCTTCTGCCAATTGCCATCTCTCAAATAATTTCTCATTTAGAAGCCGGTAATGCCAAATATACAATTAAGCTTATTTGTTAGGAACTTTCCAAGAGGAGAACTCTGATAGAACCTGGTTTTTAAATGTCAGTCTCATATGTGTTGATCATTCCAGTGACCTTTCATTTTGACATTCCTTATATAAATCTTGCTTTCAAAATTAAATTACATCTCCTGGTCATTTTCTAAGAATATATTTATCATGTGAAAAAAGAAAAGAGATAGGACCATTTTTTTTTCACCACAGAAGGACAGTGTCATTGATTTAAGGAAATCATTTTCAACCTTGGGTAGTGTTGCCCCTTCACTCTCTCTTCCTTGTGGAGAAATGTGTGATGATACTTTTGATTGTTGCAATGGGGGGCCTGGCTTCTACTCGGAAGAAGCTAGGGATTCTGCAAAGCATCCTAAATTGCACAAGAGAACCCCTCATGATGATCAATTATCTGGACCACAGTGCTAAGGTTGAGATATCCTGATTGAAGGTAAGAGTCACAACAATAATAGGAAGAAAGACAAATCGCTAACTTTGCTTGGTTTAGTCCTGGAGTCTGCAGTTTTCTGCTGTTAAAAAAAAAAAAATAGTGCCTCTCCTTAAATAAAGGACAAACCTAATAAAGAGAATAAGTTGCTTTTGAAACCATTTATAATTATCTAATTAAATTGAAGCATAGCAATTGCACTGTAAGCAGAAACCAAGGTAGCAAAATCTGGTGCTGACTTAGGCTGATTAAAAATCTGTTCACCAAACCAAATTTTATTAGGCATCTTGGCAACCCTGATCTCTTACTTCGTGCATAAAAAGGTAATGAAATTTATGAAAATAAAGTAGAATAATCCAGTCCTTAATTTGAACAGGTCTTCTCCCCAGGGAGTCTGAATCAGTCACATGTTGCTGTGGTGTAAGTGTTGCAAAGCGTCTCCCTGTCTGTCATGAGGTTTTTCTGTAAACTAGAGAATATTATTTTTTTGAGACCGTGAATGAGCTGCGTGTTTATGATGTAGTTATCTCGTTATTTGTTTTCATTTGAAAAGGTTTTAATGTTTAGAGAGTGAAGTGACAGTATCCGATTTGATTTTAACAGGGTTACTCCGGCAGCTCAAAGGCGGGTGTTGTCTCTCCTCTGCTCAGAAACTTACCAGGGGCTTCCCACAAGCCAGAGGCCCCACAGTGGCCTATTAGGCAGATTCAGTGAATTGCTTCCCTCCCCTCTTCCCTTCCTAAGGTCTTCTGATTTTAGCTTCTCTCTCCCTCAGTTGTTCTCCAGCCCCTCTGGGCTTCTGTGTGTGTCAGCCTAGGAGCTGTGCCAAGCATCCCCCTCGGTAGGGCCTTAGCCCAGAGTTCTTCCGGAGGGCACACTTCTCCGCCAGAGGGATGCATGCTGGCGTACTTCCTTAAGGCCACCCCTCAACCATCATCTCATCTATTAGGAGGCCTCCCCTGATAGCGCTGTGTAAAACAGCAGCCCCACCCCCGCGACCCTCCTGTCCCACTAGTTCTCCTTAGAATCCTTGCTTCATTTTCCTCTGTCGCACTTACCGTGATATGGTACATGTACAGCTGGTTTATTTTCTAACTACTAGCATGTAAATCTTCATGAGGGCAGGGATGGTGCTTATTTACCTAACTTGTACCTAAAAATGTGTTTGGTATAGAGTCTGTACTCAATAAATAAATGTTACAGGAACTCAACAGTGCTTGGGTTCACATCTTTTTACTGAGTTCATGTTTCGATAATCTGAAGGGAAGAAATTCTTCAGTTAACATGATTATAAGAAAAAACATAAATTTTGACTTAGAACGTAGCTGTTTTGTTCAAGTGGAGAGGCCCCTGAGCTGTAGATTCCAGTGGAGGAAGGCTTTTGCTTTCCTCTGACTAAGATGATGACCGCCGGCCTAGGGCTGGCCCACTCCTGAACAAAGACTGTAAAACAGGAGAGCAAACAGGCGGCGTCTACCTGGCGTGATCAGTCAACAAACCGCATGAGTCAGCATGTCTTTTTAGAGCGCCTGACCTTCCGAAATACTGCCTTATCGTAGTCTGAAATTCCCATCCTGCTGGCTAGAATCTTGGCCCACACTTGTTTAGTGATCTTTGAAGTGTTTCATGCACCCTGGACAATTTTGAGTCATGTTTGTCAGGAGAGTCAGAGACTCACCGTCTCCTATCTGTCAGGTACCTAAAACTGCCAGCTGCTTCCTCACCTTCCTGGGAGCATTTTTATCACGTTCCAGAAAGCAGAACTACACTACCAATAAATGTCATGGAGACTTTTCCCCCTTGCCAGATTACCTACTCATGCAAATAAGACTCCAAGACAGGCTTCAATTTGACTACTCTACCCTTCAAAGCAAAGGTCTGCTTTTCAAATGAAATTGCCACACTCTGGTAGTTAGTAAGAGACTGGCTGTCTCTCATTCACTCTCCTGTAATTGGAGAATTCTGTCCTTTGTGATTTCCTTAAAGGCCCTTGGGAGTCTTCCTCTAGAGCTAGAATTGGCAAACTTTTCAGACTTTTTCTGCAAAGCACCCAATAGTAAATATATTAAGCTTTGCTATCTCTCAGCTATTCCACTTTGCCATCGTAGCATGAAAGTAGCCCTAGACAGTTCACAAATGAATAGGCATAGCTATGTTCCAATAAAACTTTATTTGTAGACTCTGAAATCTGAATTTCCTTTAATAATTACATTTTATAAAATATTAACCTTTGAGTTTTCCCTCTAATCATTTCAAAAGGTAAAACCAGTCTCAGTTTACAGGCCATATGGAAATAGATGGATTTGACCTATGGGCTGTAGTTATTAACTCCTGCTATAGTGTCTAGGATGCTTTATTTTTGTGGGTTACTTAGATTTTGTATATTTTCTCAACTTCCTAATGATTTCTTTCTTGGGTCTGGCAAGCAGCTCTGTTTGTGTCTCCTGGCTACTTTGTAGATTCTCAGAAGACTGACAGGAAAATATTTGGGTACAATGGTGACCTCATTGCTTTCTATTGCAGAACTCCTCTTATTGTGAGAGATACCGCCACTTCAACTCCGATTTCTGGTTTAGCTTGGCTAGATTCTAGGTCTAATGTGATAGGAAGAAGCGTATGTCCGTTGTTTAATTTTGCTTTAGTTTCACCACTGGTCTTACTATTGGTCTGTGCTCCCTATGGCCTGCTGACTAGGTTTCTTGTTTCATGATGAGGTTCTAGATAGTTGCTGCCCACCTCTTGGGGCTTTCAACTATCATGCCCAGATGACCTATGGATTTGGACTTGGTATAGAACTTGAGCTGATACCTCTCAAAACTTACCTTTATTCTTTTTCCTTGGGAAGTGATTATCTGTTTCAGATTACCTCTGTGCTATTTCTAGAATAATTTTGACCTTTGACTCTTTTCCATACTTAATCTTTTGGCCTATCTATAACGTAGGGCAGCCTTGTCTTCATTTGTCAGATGTGCTGCCTTCTAAGCCAGGAAACCAGATCTAACAGGGTGTTATTTTTCTGTTTCTTCTGATTTTGTCGTAATCTTTTTTTCTATTTCAACCTATCTCTTCCCCTATCTCTCACAAGAGCTAGACCATGATTTATATTTCTTATGATGTTGAAAGTAGAATGGCTTCAGTTGAGAACTTGCCTTTTTTAATAACACAAGCCCATTCTGACAATCATATATACAAAGTAGAATGAAATAATTTTAAGGTAATAGAAGACCCTTTTTCTGAGAGTACAGAAAAGAATGTACCCTATGCATCTTCACTTGAAAGTATCTCATGAAGAGATTCCTTTTATTCTTTGGACCTGTTTTTCACTTGTGAAGACCTGAGTCCCCTTAAGTGCCCTGCCCAGTTTAGTCCGAGTGAGACAGCGTCAGCACTGATGAAGACTGGTGTTCTCAGAGAGAGAGGGTGTCATGTGCTGAGCACGTGGGCCCTGACCAGGTGTGGCAGGTTTCTGCCCTGGGGAGAGATCAAGGCACAAAGCCAAATCAAGCAGATGATCAAGACCGTCAGTGGAAGGAAAGTCTGAAGTTTGGGAGACAGTGGCCCACTATTATTCACTCGCTTACATATGAATGTTAGACCATAAGCGGCCAAAACAGAGAACAATTTTTATATTGTGTTGGCAGCTTATCAGAATTCCCTGGCCTCTATATCATTAACACGGTCCAGAGTCCAGACCCTAGTCTCACTGCTGGTGGTGGATACAGCTGCCTTAGCTCTTGTTCTTTCCCTTGCTCTTTCTGGGCCCTGGACCATTTGCTATGCACACCAGAAGTCTGAGTGACTTCACAGACAGACCTGTGCATGACTTGAAGCTATTTTACTTGCCTCTAGCCTTGACCTTTTATCCCCCTGACTCTCCACACTAGTGCTTCTGTCCTGCTGGACTTTTCTATCCTTTTTCCCTTTTCTGTCCTGGATGATAGAATTACTCCTTTCCATTGAAACATCACATTTTTAGTATATATTTGACTTGATTTTGACTGAAGAAATATCACTGGTCTTCTGGGATAATTTCACTCCCGTGGATTTTTCAATTTGATATTTTGATTGTTTAATTTCTAATTCTTGAGTATGTTGCACAGAGATGATTCTTGCTATTCCTTTTAAAACGAATCTGTAATAATGTTCACATGTTCTCTTTTTCATGTAGTATGTCACTTTCATTTCACTGATCTGTTTTAACCTGATCCCTGCTATGGGTTAGATGTAGTTTGTCTCTAGCTAAACTTGTGGGAGGTGGAACCTTTAAGAGGTGGGGTCTGATGTGCTCTCAGGACACAGCCTTCATGGTAGGAAGTGAGTTCTCATTCTGGGATTTGTTCTCGAGGGAATGGATTAGTTCCTATGAGAGTGGGTTGCTATAAAGCAAAGATAGATATCTTCCTGTCTGGCTCTTCACACATGGCCATGTCCCCATCCCCTTTGACCATCTGCCATGTTGTGGCACAGCACAAACACCCTCCCTAAAAGCTAAGCAGGTATGCACCTGATCCTTCTTGAACTTCCCAGCCTGCAGAACCAGAAGTTAAATAAACCTCTTACCCAGCCTCAGATATTCTCTTAGAGCAAAAGACAACCATGATGTCCATTTTGTAAACCAAGGACTTTCATGATCACTATAAGTAGATCGTAATGAAGCCCCACACAAACCGTATCATAATTTCATTAAGTTACCATTATCAAATGTACTGCCTTAGTATTTTTCTAATATTATTAGAAATTTTTGGCAACATTTCATTTTTATAGATAACATTCTTTTTGAAAAATAGCTGGAAAAAATATGGAAATAGTTCATGTAGTGTTTTTATATCACATGTCTTGAAAGGCTGGTAGCTATCTGGATGAGGAAATGAAGAAATAGGCAATGGAAAATATAAATTCCAAGAAATGATATTTTGTTAAGCAAATCTTTCAATCTATATCAGCCAGTCAATGAAAAGGAGCTTGAACTATTCCATGGACTATTCCATGAACTATTCCAAGGAACTATAAGTTCCTTGATGTTATCCTGGCTGTCGTCCTGCCAAGTGCATGATGCTTTCATCAAAAATCAAGAATGAAGACTTAAGTCTGCACTTACATCAGGGGTAATAAAATATTATGGGGATCTGTGAGAAAAAGAGGGTGCTGAGAATTTCCATTGCCTTACCCAGCTTCCACAGACAAGGAAGAGAGGGTTATTATTTATCAACCTCTTTACAGGAAGGAAAATAATGTTTTAGGCTGGATGGGGTATATTGCACAAAAGAAGAAGACAGTTAAATAGCTTTGCTCTTCCTCCCACAACTGACTTGGACGGATTCTGGGAACTTTTTTCTGTTTTTTGGTATTTTAAAATATTAAGAAGTACAAATGTGTCTGTTACCTGGATACCTTGTAGCATGCTTAGGTCAGGGCTTTTGGTGTGTCTGTCACCAGAACAGTGTCCACTGTACCTGGGAGGTGAGTTTGATCCCTCCTCTTCCCTCCCACCACCTTCTTTGTTTTCAATGATCTTTACATCTCTTTGTGCCTGTGTGTACCTATTGTTCAGCCCCTACTTACTGGTGAGAACATACAGTGTTTCATTTTCCATTCCTGAGATATTTCACTGAGTATAATGGTCCCCAGTTCCATCTAAGTTTCTGCAAACAACATTTATTTTATTCTTTTTGGTGGCTGAGTGCTACTTCATGGGGTGTGTGTGTATCTATCACATTTTCTTTATCCACGTGACTCGGAAACAAGTTCCTTTCTATGTAAACTACGTAAACACACAGGTATTAGTTTAGGTTTAATTCAGCCTGAGCTTATCCTGCTATCTAATTCTTGTGGCACTTGTACATGTGAAGAAGGTGGGAGGCAGGGGAGTGGCGGTGAATCCCAGTTCTGATAGTGTCGATTGGGATATGCCTGTATTTCCTACAACCCTGGAAAAGAGTAGTTGTGGATCTTTCTACCTGTCTGTCTTCTACCCTACTTTAAGATTATGGCTTCCTTGAGATAAAAATGACTCTATAGAGTCCATCTGAAGTGGGAATCCTAATATCCAGTGAAGCCTCAAAACTTGTTTCCTGGTATTTTTAGAACACAGTAACTCTGGGAAAAATACAGATGAGCGAGTGGACTTTTAGAGGATGGTTCTGTAGAATTGAAACCTTTTTTATACATAAAATTCCTTCCATAGAATTGCACACTGTTGGGGTTCAATATTACAGATTGACCTGGAATGGGCTCTAGGAATCTTTTAATACCACTTAACTGTTTTTGTTTGCTTATTTTTTTATTTACTTATATATTTTTTAAATTAAGTACCCTTAGTGGTTGAGACAAGTTTTCAAGGACTACAATGTACAAAACCATTTTCCTAGATATCATGTTATCAAGAGCTAAGTCCCCAGGAAACTTGGGCCAGGAATCTTCTATTCAACTCCCTAGATCCTGACGTTCCTTGTCCTCTGTAGCTTTTTCATATCAAGTATAGAGAATGCGATCTATATGAAAGATACGTTCTTAGACAGTGTTAATCTGAAATCTGTTGTATCTAAACAATTAATTTTTTTTTTTTGAGACAGAGCCTCACTTTGTCACCCTTAGTAAAGTGCTATGGCATCATAGCTCACAGCAACTGCCAACTCTTGGGCTCAAGTGATTCTCTTGCCTCAGCCTCCCAAGTAGTTGGGACTACAGGTGCCTGCCACAATGCTTGGCTATTTTTTTAAGAGATGGGGTCTCACTCTTGCTCAGGCTCGCACCTGTGAGTTCAGGGCAATCCACTCACCTCAGCCTCCCAGAGTGCTAGGATTATAGGTGTTAAGCCACTGCCCAATAATTAATATTCTTATTTATTTATTAATATCCTTTTCTGTTTTTGACTCAGTTCAGTAAATACTGAGTATTTTACTATGTGTTCTGTATAGAAAAAGAAGTGTGTGTCAGAGAGAGTAACGAATTTGCCTGAGACCACTTAGTTTATGAAGGGAGGAACCAGGATTCAAATACGTTTGTTTGATTCCAAAGTTCATGTTTCTACTATACAAGCATTCTACTCTTCACTTCCTCATCTACTCAAAGCTGGGAGAGCTCTAGGTGCATGCAGCTGTATTACTTTTTATTTAAATAAAGCATTAGATTGTGCTCAACATAGTATCAAACATTATTGCCACATAAGAGGCTTTCAACTTGTAGGAGAAGTTAGGATATTTGCACTTGAAAATATTCCATAGTTCAAAGGAACATGTAATTGGTGCCCAACTTAGATATATAGGGAAGAGAGAGGCTTTTATTGTCATTGGAATGTTTTCTGCAGGGTATCGGACAGATCTGAGTATCTGGAAGGACAAGATTTAGGAAGGAAGGAACAATGTTGACCCCAAGTCATGAAAGCTGAAATGAGTCCATCTGTGGACAATCCCGGGTAATCATCCTTCTGCATTTTAAAGGTTATTAACATACAGTTAGCTGTGTAAGTAATTTCCCCCTCTTTCCCTTCTCACTGGACAATTATTGAAAGAGAAGCACTCTTTTCATTTCCTTAATGCCTATCCATTTTCTAAGCCTCTACATTCAGGCTCCTGTTTATGTATTGCAGTAAAATTGTTCTCATAATGATTGCCACCACCTCCGTATTACTAAGTGCAGTGGAACTTTCTTAATCTTACTTGGTATTGGTCTATAGTTGAAAGTATGAGTCACCTTCTTGGCTTTTGTTATACTAGAGTTTTTAAAATTCCCTTCTTATCTCTACCTTCCGTTCCCATTCTCCTTCATGAGTTCCTCTTCTTCTGCTTATCTCTTAAATCTACCCAGGACATCTCATCAATAAAGGTATGTTGGTAATTCCCAAGTCTATTTTTGAATGGTTTAGTGTTCCTCTCCATCTCACTTCCTACTAGCTACTGGAGTATTCACTTAAATGCCTTACTGCTTGGTACCTTAATAATAATAATAATAATATGCATAAAATGGACCTTGTTTCCCACTGCTGCCCCACCCAAACCTGCTCCTCTGCCTATATTCCCTGCCCCACTAGACCAGGTGTCATCCTGTCTACCTCCTTCCCTTGACAATTTACATAATCACTTAGCAATTCTCGCTCCACCTACCTGAATAACCCTTTCTTCTTCTGAATTCTTCACTGTCTATGATGAAAACAGTATTTCATATTAGTTTCTACTATTAGAAGATTAGGGGTCTTTCTGTGTTGCTCAGGCTCATCTTGAATTCCTGGGCTCAAGCATTCCTCCCCCCTCCCAAGTAGCTGGAGGGCTGTAGGTACAGGCTATGCCACCCAGCAAGGGGTTTTTAAAATATGCAAATCTGATCTACCACTCTTCTCCTTTAAATCCTTCCATAGCTTCCTATTTCCTTAGGCTGTACTCTAAAATTCTGACAAGGCACAGCCTTTTACATTTTGAGTTTCTCTATTTGTTCTGTGCTCTATAGCCACACAGACACCCGCCTGGACCCTGCACTTTCTAATTTTTCCATCTTATCTCTGTGCCTTTACACTTACACTCTCTTGGTGGGAACTGCTCTTTCTCTCACTCTCCCTTTGTCTGGCTGATCTCCGTTTTTCCCTTTGGGCCTCATCTCTGACATCACACGTTGGCCTTCCCTGATACCCACCAACTGGTGTTTTGGGTGGGTGCTGTAGTGTACAAAGCTGCCTGGCTGGATGGGTGCATCAGGGTGGGTGGGAGCAGGCTTCCTGTCTTATTTGCATAGTAGGCCTGTGCAGGCCAGTGTGGCTCTGGTACCATATTACTTATTTATATAAGCTCTGTTCTTCCTAAAACTTAGCTCCTAGGCCTCGGGGACCTCACTTATCATTTATCTTCAGGGCCTACCATGCAAGTTTCATTAAATCTAATGTAAAGCATGGCATAATAATCATACCAGTTCCCACGCCCTGCTTTCATAATTTTCTATACATTTTCATATTTATTATTCTTTTCTGGTGCACAATAAAGCCAAGTCCTTCATCTCCTGAGAAAGGAAAGTATTAATAGATTAAAATAGTACTTCACACAGAAGCCCTGCCCTTAGTACCACTGTCTTCCTCACGTGACTCTGGACTATGCCAGCGTTCCTCTAAGTCATTTTTTTCCTTTGGGGAACATTGGGGGGACATCTGAATAGAACTTTCGCTAGAGTTGCCTTAACAGAAGCTGAGTAGGAGCAAAGTCCTAGTGAGTTTGCTTTATAGAAGCAGGTATCTGGTTACAGAGGGCAAAATTCCTCTGATATTTTCTAAAACCCCACTTTTCTAAGATCCCGAAAGGGTCCACTTGCCCCGCCCTGTAAGTCCAAACTGCCCTCCTGAATGTGCACCTGCCGTGGTGAGAATCCATTGTGTTCTGCGCCTGATAAGGACCTAATCTTCCCTCCAGAGAGACCTCCCCGAGGAAGTCACACCTCAGAAAAGAAATAATGCCCTTCCTACCTCGCTGTCTCATTATTCACAGACTTACACTCTTCAGACACCTACCTCATTTTTCTTCTCATACCCGGATTCTCACTCCTGCCTCCAGATTCTCTCTTTCTCTGTTCAGCTCAGCCTCTGTCGCTGGCACGCGTCACATTGTCACACACACTCCTCCTCCTGTCCACCTGTCTTTCTAGTCGGAGCTGTTCTGTGTTCCTGTTCAGCATCATTGTTTTCCACCCTGTCTTCCTAATTAGGTTTCCCTGTTGTTCATCTGAATTTGTTTCCTCATATTATGCTTAGACTGATGTACGGAACTATTTTAGCGTACTGTTAGCTCATAGCTTCTGTTCAGAAGATTCAGAAATTAGAAGAGTGAGAGCCACAGAGAGGGCTGCTGTTATTTCTTGCTAGGCCTGCACAGGAAAGGCCTGGGAACCAATGTATAGACAAAAGCAAAACCAAAAAACTTAAGAACTTATAGTTTTATGTTTTCTGGAAAAAAAAATCCCGATTTTTATCTTCCTTGATAGATATTTTATAGCAGTTTGCCTCCAAGTTTATACCACAGTAAATCTATAGATGATACATTAAGAGAACATCTCCTGAATAATTGGATTATTATTTGCTTGCTGCTAAGGATTGTTGAATACATGCCCAAACCCAAACAAAAGATAGCATTTAGCTGCTTCAGTGAGGCTTTCTGAAACCAAGGAGGAAAGAGCAGGGCTCATAAGTTTATGAAACTTGCTAATGGGGCTTTAAATAACTACCTTCTAGAAGTGCTTTCACTCGACTTTTTTATTCCATGATGTATTTTACTTTATGTTATATTGAAAAAACATGAAACATTGGGGTTGCACCCCCTTTTAGATGTAGAACCATTTTCAGTATTGTAGGAAAATCATTGCAGATTTAGATTTGTACTTGGCCTACAACTTTGGCTTTACTCACTTATCAGCCGTTTATCAACTCTTTTTTTGAATGTCTCTGGCGTTAGTTACTCTTCCTGACACCTGCCATACAGCACTGAACAAAGCTAAAGAAATTCTTTGCCCTTATACTACTTCTATTCTGGGGGCAGGGATTGAGGATAGATCAAGGCTTTGGTGGGACTGTGGCAAGTGAGCCAAACCTAGAAGGAGGTAAGGGAACAAGCTTGCAGACACCTGCAGGGGGTGTGAGGGCTCTCAGGGCAAGTGAGAGGGAGCCTGCCTGGTATGGCTGAGACAGCACACAGGCCATGCAGTACAGTGTGGCCTGGAGAGAGAGGGGGCTGTAAGTCATAGGTGATGCTACCAGAGAACACAGGGGTCTGCCAGTCATGGTGAAGACCTCTACTGTCTATCTAAGTGAGATGGTACTATGGACTGAATGTTTGCCCCCCAAAATTCATATGCTGATGTCCCCAGTAGAATATGATGGTATTTGAGGTAGGGCCTTGGAGAGGTAATTAGGATTAGGTGAGATCATGAGAGTGGGAGATCCTGTGATAGAATTAGTGTTTTTATAAGAAGGGAATAGAGTGCTCTTTCTCCACTATCAGAGGACACAGGCAGAAGGTGGCCCATCTGCAAACTAGGACGCAGGCCTTCACCAGGAACCGATTCTGCTTACACCTTTATCTTAGACTTCCCCACCTCCGGAACTGTGAGAAATAAATGTCTGTTGTTTCAGCCACCTGTCTAATGTTATTTTATGGCTGCTAGAGCAGATTAGAAAGGGTGGAAGGGCTTTGGAAAGTTGGGAGAAGAGGAGTGTGCTGATCTGACTTGTGGTTAAAGAGGATCTCTCTGGCTGTTATGTTGCAAGAGGACTGCCAGGGCCACAGCAGGCTGGAGAACCTGTTAGGAGGCTGTCGCAGTTATTAGTGGCTTGAATTGGGGATGGAGCACCATAATCAGATGCACCGTGTGTTTTGAAGGCAGAGCTGAGTAAGTTCTCAGTGAATTGTGTGTCAGAAGTAAATTATAGATGGAAGTAACTCAGGGATAAATGCTGAGAACTTTGAGGATGGAGTCGTCCTACGGGAGTGAGGTACCATGCTCTGATAGGTAGATGGAAGGATCAATTACTGGCACATTCATTTTTAAATGCCTTTTAGACCTCCAAGCGGAAGTACCAAAGACAGCATTGGATATGAGTCTGAAATTTGGTAGGAGGAGTCAGGGAAGGAAATATAAAATCAAGAGTTGACAGCATGCAACCAGGAATGGTATTAAAATCTGTGACAACTGGTGTGGCCTGAGTACCGACCAATCAGAACGGATGCTTCCCTTAATGACCAGCATGGCTGCACAGCGCCCTGGGAGCAGCACATCAGTCCTGCGTGCACTCATGTTAGCCAGAGACGTTCTTTCCACTTTTGTCATTCTCAGCCTTTACAGATAAAGTATAAACTTTATGGATAAACCACAAATGCAGGCTTCCCCTTAAAACCAAAAAGATACTAACTAACTAGAAAGCATAAGCAGGGCACATTTCTCTCCTCCACTGGTGTATCTTTCCCATCCCTGATTCATGTTATGTCCAGTTGATTTCCTTGTGAAGGTCAAATGTAAGTATTTAATAGGTTAACATACCAACATATTTTTGAAGGCCAAGAACTCATTTGAAAGTAATGTCCTTCAAGTACAATAGGCCTGTGTTTGAGTCCTGATTCTCTGTTTTACCACCTATTTTAGCAGAAACAAGTTCCTTTTTCTTCCTTTTTCTAAAAAGAAATCTATAACTCTGGAAACAAGACTACCTTTGTAAGAAATTCTGTGTATAAAGGATTTATCACAGTGTCCATTAAGTGTGTAATAGTATAATTTCCCACCCAAATTATGTGATTTTAGAGCTTAAAAAGACCTTACCTTGACTCTTAATAGTAACTGGTCAGATCATTATAACAATATTCATGCAATTTGTGTTGGATTTAGACTCTAATCTAAATCCATACTTAAACACTTTTATTTATTTATTTATTTATTTATTTATTTTAGGAACTTTTACTTACAAAGAGGAAATTAAATTGTTACTGAGGAAAGAATAGTTCTTTCTCACAAGTCAGACTGGAAAAATTCAGCAAAAAAATGCCTTCTTACACAGCACTAGCTATCAAGTATATCTTTACATAAATATTTGCTTATGACCCCATCTCCCAGTGACTTAGTAACCCATGGCCTTAGATGATGAATTCCTACAGGACGGGGATTCAATTCTAGTCAAGATCTTGCTGTGATTTTTCAGGGCCCACCCATTATGTGAGGATAATCCAAGGCCCAGGAGTGTGTGTCTTGTGTAGGAAGAGTCTGGCCTTCCAGGCTCCTGAAGATCCTACACTTTCAAGTACTCGACACCTCTTTGTTTTAGGCAGATCTGGAGAGAATGCCTTGGCTACCTTCCCAAATAGATGGGAATATACATTCCACGAGGGTTTCTTTTAATAAGACAGTTTTGTTTACTGTTGATTCCCCAATGCCTAGTAATTTTTCTGGCACAGAAAAGGTGCTCAAGAACACCAATGAAGGAATGATAGCACACATAGCAAGCACCTTGCCCAGCAAATGGCCAAGCTGGTACTGCAGGGCAGACGTTCTGTGCTGTTTCTCTTAGTGACAGCTATGGAAGCCTGGGACTATTTTGTTTATCTTATTGGAAATTACATTTGCAGTAATGACCAAATATGTTGTGACATTAATTCCCCCCGGAAATGCGATTGGATTATGTTTGGTAAACTGAATGAGTGTCTGCTATCCAAGAATACCACTTTTAATTGATTTACAAATGCCATTATTTAGAGCTGTGACTGCTGATATTGGACTTGGTGTCCTATTGCGCCCCACGTTGCTGTCTTTGTCTCCCTGCATTGACACTGTTTTCTGTATTAGGCTCTTTGAATCATGTCCCTTGAAAATAGCCAGTAATTGTGGTAACCATGATAAGGTCACCTTTGTGTAGAAAATACCAAAACCCACCTGCAGTGGGAATTGTTTTTTTGTTTATTATCCATAAAAGTGGCAGAGATAAATAGATAAATTTTTAAAATTTTACTTTTATACATGCATAATCTTACATCTCATGAAGATTCAACACGTAGGCCTTTTAACACCTACACTGAGTTTCTCACATTGATTTTCTTGCAGAGCTCCTAATAGAATTTACTTTATAGTCTTTTACATCCAGGTTATCTTGACTTTTGTCTTTGTATGAGAAAGCAGCTATTCTCCCATTTAGAACAGATGGCTTTAGGAACCAAGTTAAATTTGAAAACCATAAGACTATGTCTAGGAATAGATTATTTCCCAATTCTAGGGAAATACGCAGTGAGCATTAATTACTTTGTGATGCTTGTTTCTGGATCAAGCTGAGAAGTACCTAAGTATTGGATCTGAAGTTGCTCAGATTCTGTTCTCTTTCTCCCTACAAGCATCTTTCAGGGTCTAGACTTTGAAGCCAGTATTTAACAGGGTGGCTTCCATTTAGTGACTACATTCTACTGCATTATCTATTACATCATGGCAGGACAGTGACTCGCAGGTCACATGAGTATTATTAGCTCTCCACCTCCTCTCTCCTCTGTTCTTACTTTTTGGAGAGAAGAATGTATTAGGTTGAGAATTTTTACATTGAAAACATTCCGGAATAAAGTTGTATTTTTATGATTGGAACCTGTAAATGTGTGTGAATCAATCATTACTGCCAACAAAAGACACTAATTCCATATCAGGGAACATGTAAGCTCATGCCAATACACAGAGCATGAAAATGAATGATCGTTGTTTCCATTTTTGCTCATCATGAGAGTTCTGTCTCTGTTTAAAATCAAGTCAGACCTTATGTTCCATTGGGGTTAATGCTGACGTCAATAGCGGAAACATGAAGAGACTTAATGGCAAGACTGAGAGGGAATGAGGGAGAAGTTTGATATTCTGGGTTTGGATTTGGAGAGGACTCTCAATTAGATCAGAAACCTTTCATTTCACATGTAAGCTTCAGTTCCATAATACATGATAACTACTCTTGTTATTCTATAGCATCATATGCCAAAACTCCCAAAGAAGGATCATTAATGCCGGATCCCTTCTATTCTAAATAATACTGCTTGAATTAACCTAAGTAGGCTTGTATCTATTCCATCATTGGAGTCTTGTATTCTTTTATGTTTGTCTTCAAAACTTCCAAATTAATGTTTTAATGTTTGTTTAAAATAATCAAATGTATCACCTTAAACTTAATTCCTGGCATTTTCCACTAATCAAATCCTTTCTACAACAAAGGAGTTTAAAACTATAATTGTTTTCTAAGGTCTCTGTCAGTTCTGAAATTCTGGGAGTTGATTATTTTTTAAAAAACATGTTTTTGTGATATTTTACACAAAATACAAGTATGGTAGACAACTTCCATATCCCATTATATTTTGTGTAGCTTTATAAATTCATTAAATTATAACACTATGGGTATGTTCTTACCAATTTAGAAGTCAGGAATCAAATTCCTGGCCTCCCTTGCAGCTAGAATGCAGGCACGTCACTAGGCTTGTCCAGCTAACAAATGTTTGACATACTTTATTTGAGGATTGAGCAATGTCAGGAGACAGATTTTGTCTGGACCTTCTATTTTCATCAGTGAGTGTCATGGGAAAGGGCTCTGGTTTGAGGGGGCCAACAGCATAATATCTAACAGTCTTGATACAGAACCAACAAAGATCTCTGTGGTATTGGTGGTTGGGGTACATTATTGGCATTAATGGCAGCAGATGTAGTGGGTGCTGTTCTCTCACTAGGCTAATTCTGGAGCTTACTTTTGGTATTTTTATTTTTCCTTTTCTGAAAACTTAATTCTGAGCTCTCCCAACAATTTTGGGAGCTGCTTGATAATGTTTTAATAAATTTCTTAGAACAGATGGAATGAATTCAAGTGTTTGCAGTTAATAATCCTAAGAACTTTGAAAAATGTGTCAGTTACCAAATTGTTTAGCCAAACTTTCAACCTGATCTGAAAGCATTTCTGATTAGGAGATATTAAGAATTAAAACTTTTCCAAAATAATTTCATTTTCTAAGATTGTATTGTCCTTAAAAAATGAAAGAAAATAAAAATGAAATCCACTTTTACCTGAAAGAAAACATTACCTTCATTTTCCATTTTGTAGTAAAAGACTTTCGTTCCTATCCTTTTAATTCACATGCACCATCTTTTGAGAGCTTCTTTTTTTCCAGAGAGCCCCAAATATGTCATGAAATAATGAATAATTTGAATGCCCAGAGGCTTTGTAGCAGGAAAGATGAGTCCTTTGAGAGGATCAGAGAGCGTGATAGATATCAAACTCACTTTTAACTTCACTGTTTCATGGAAGGAATCCAGAAAAGAGGTCACCCCAACTTCTGATTTTGCTGATCATTTTTAAATATAATTTTCACATTAGTGTTAATCATAGTTCATATTAATATTAAAGGTGGATTTTTAAATTAACAAGGATGTATCTTTTATTCCTTTCCTATTTCTTTTTTTATTTCCTTCCTAAAGGGAAGCCAATCTTATAGTGGGTTATAAACTACAGTGTAATTTGCTACTATAGTATCTAACACAGGGTCATCATTCGTAGACAGTCCTTTAATAGTGTTTATGATTATACAAGAAATATTGAATACTGAGGAAGATTGTAACCAGAAAATGAAAGCTTATAAAGTAGATAGATGAGATAATTGATACATAATAAGTTTTACTTTATTAATAGTTAACCATGTAGGTTTGATTTCCTCATCTACAATTAAGTATTTCTGTTTATTAATCAATAATACCTCAGCAGTTAGTTCTGTGAGCAGATAAATATAAGAGCTAGAAGTCATGATGTTTATTTAAAGAAATAAGTGCAGGTGACCTTAATTATTTGCACTTTCTATATTTGTGCGTTCACCTGCTCTTAAAAATTTGCTCATAACCCCATCAAGGCAGGCAGTGCTTTTGTGGTCACTGATGGACACCCACAGACATGTGCAGAGCAGCGAGAAATTTGAGTTACTCTGTGTGCACGAGCGTTCCCAGGTGAGGTCTAATAAGGTCACCCTCTGCCTTCATGTTTCAACTCTCATGCACTAAGCAAATGTCCTTTCCACTGTCTATGTAATGTCACATTTTTGTGCTATTTTGGGTAATTTTGCTATTTAAAGTGGCTCTAAGCATAGTGCTAAAATGCTGGCTAATGTTCCTAAGTTCAAGAAGGTTGTGATGCTGCCCTATGGAGAAAAATCTGTGTGTTAAATAAGCTTCATTCATGCATGAGCCATGGTGCTGTTGGCTATGAGTTCAATGTCAGTAAATTGAAAATATGTACTTATTAAGGCATCTTTAAACGGAAACACACAGAAAACAAGGTTATATGCTGATTAGTTGACAAAAATGCTGTGACTAGAGGCTTGCAGGAAACTAACCCTACACTTCTGGAAGCAGGTTTATTATTTGCTAATTCAGTGTTCATACTGATTTTATAAAACATAACTATTATAAATAAAGAGAGTTACCTTTATTAAGCAATTTGAAATTTATTGTGATGTAATGTGTTGGAGAAAATTATTTGAACTGAAAGAATCAAATTTACTTTTAAAGGAACAAATTTTTATAGAGTGATGTAAGCGTTTGTTAATAGTATAACTTTTTTTTTTTTTTTGACATAGAGTCTCTCTCACTCTATTGCCCAGGCTAGACTGCAATGGCATCAGCCTAGCTCACAGCAACCTCAAATTCCTGGGTTCAGGTGATCCTCCTCCCTCAGGCTCCCACATAACTATACACACCCAGCTAATTTTTTCTGTTTTGATAGGGGTCTCATTCTTGCTCAGGCTGGTCTTGAGCTCCTGAGCTCAAGTGATCCTGCCTCGGCTTCCCAGAGTGTTGGGATTACAGGCATGAGCCATCATACCTGGCCAGTATAATTATTTTAAAAGGTTGTTTTTCTGTACTTCTTTTTTTTTCTCACTTCAAAGAGAGTATCATATGGCAATTGATGATTAAAGTGAAATAATGGAAATTTTCCGAGTGATAATTGGCTGCTTTATTCACAAATAAAACTAAAGTCTTTTACTAACAAACATTTTTTATGAATCTCCATGACAACTCTTCTCTTTTCCTTTGTATAGTCAACATTATGAGAAGTGTTGTTTGAAGTTAGGTGTTGGTGAGTCAGTCTAATTGAAGAAACAGCTGAGATCCATCTAACTCAGCCCCCTAATTTGCATATGAAGCATGGAGGCCCAGATCCCTTCTGTTCTTTGCCAAGACTGGAGAGCAAGCTGTTGGGTAGACAGGGCCTGAACTAGCACTTCCTAATTCAGTCAAGTGCTTCTGTTCTTCCTCAGGCTGTCCATTCTCTGAAGCTCTATTGCCACACATCCTCAAATAACTCCTGAGTGACTACCACAAGTATGAAAAGATTTATTTCATATGAAAAATAAATGTCCCAAATTTAAACTTACTTTTAAATTCACTATTAATACAAATTTTTAAGCAAATGTTTAATTAATAGTAACCTTTAGAATTTTAATTTGATCATAAGCAATTTAATTTAACAATAACAATAATATATCGCATTTGGTCACTGCTTATTTGTACCATGCACTGTTTTAAGCTCTTTAAATATGTTCATCACCACAAGTCAAGGGAAGAACTCTATTATTATCTCCATTTTCCAATTGAGAGAGGCACAGAGAGATTACGTAAGGGTCCAGGGTCACATGGTTCATAAGTGACAGCCAGGATGAGAGCATCAGCCTTACAACTTCAGAGTTCTTGCTGTCAAATACAACACGAAGGGTTCTGATACCTGGTTTTAATGTGCTGTCTTCAAGTGGGACAAGAGTAGATTTCATTCATTAAAGAATGAGTCTATTGCTTCTTGTTTCTTCGTCTAGGTGATATATTTGGCATTTCCAACTTACTCTCATCTCCCCCATCTGCTTCTCTTCCGTCATCACCTGTATACCAGTTACTCAGGGTAAAACTCTGAGGTCAGGCATTATTCCTCCCCTCCTGTATCCCACACAGCAGTTCCTGCCAGCTGTACTTTCAAAATCTATCCAGAATCTGACCATACCTGCACCTTCAGTGCCCCCGCCCTGGTTTGGAACTCCGTTGTCTTTCACCAGGCGTTTTTATACGTGGGGCTACGTTTCTACCTTGGCTTCTGTACAGTGTGTTTTCAACCCAGAAGTCACAGTGTTGTTTTTCTTTTTTTTTTTTAATTGAATGGTAACTATGTACATTAATGCACTTCTGGGGTACAGTGTGGGGTTTTCACATGCAATCCGAAATACTTCCATCAAACTGATCAACACAGCCTTCATGTCATTTTCTCAGTTATTGTTT